>SZWC01006557.1:31440-42784 GCA_023375785.1 Penium margaritaceum
AGCGTGTCAGACGTGAGGGTTTCGGAAGGCAACGTCACTCACCTCAACGCCTCACTCGTGCCTCTCGACGGAGAAAACAGAGAAGCGGATTCGATTCAGATGCAACAAGCAAAATGGCATCGTATACAGGAGGGTCTGATGCGGCATGTGCAAAGGCAACACCAGCAAGAAATGGCGGGGAAGGCGGGTGCAGCGGTAGCACAGCTGCTATCAGGAGACCAACACAGCCAGCAAGACACGAAGGGGCTTCCGGTGAACCAGGGCCTCAGTTCCATTGGCGGAGAAATCGGTAGTGTGACCGATGCTTCTATAGGTCCCTCCGATGTCGAGCAAACCCTGCTATGGCCGTGGTACGCTGTCGCTGTCAGCCTTGCTGTCCTTTCCGCTGTCGCCGTCACAACTTTCGGTTGTCTGAGCTTGAGGGCCAGAAGAGCACGGGTCCGTGTCCTTCTGGATGAGGCGTGGCGTCAAAGATAAGTTTGTGTCAGTCATGGTAGATGGGGTTCGCTCTTTTGGCAGCTTGGCGCCTGAGACAAGAGTTTGTGAACACATACACTCATCCATCATCATCCATGAAGGAATGTGGAGTTTTGTTGCCCACGTTTTCCAGGTGTTTCATCAGCTTGGCTAAAGGGCTATGAGAGTGAGGTGTCGAATGGAATGAGAGAGTGCTCGATCTATGGTGCGTGACACTACTAGCACAGAGTTGTCCCTTTTGGACATGAATGTGGCTTGCAGTAATCAAATCTAGATTCTTTGGTTTTGGACAATGCTGTTTGATGCAATCAGGCATCTGACTTGATCCCTCCTGGCCGGACAAATTTTATCACAATCCGATCTAATCCGGTGTCGGTTTCAGTCCCAGATTCAATCGGATTGGGTTTGCACTTCCTAAGGTTAAGAATGGATTGGGAATTGGATCTCACCTGCTTGAACGACCGATGTGAGACAGCTTGTCTGAAAATACAACATGGAAGGGGTTCTTTCCGAATGAAGTGCACAACTTTGGTGCGCATAGACGTTGCGTAGAGATCAAACCTCATTTGAAGGGTACAAGTAAGACATGGCGTTCGACATTGAGCGAGAATCTTGTTCTCATCTCGGCCATTTCGAGACAGAGGATGCGATTCTCATTCTCGAAATTCGAGATTGAGAATATCTTGATCTCAAAGTTTACATGTTGAAGTCTCACGCTCATTTCAATCTTTTAGTCAAATGCCAAGGTTTTTATGGTCTCAAAATTTCTCAAGCATTGTTCGAATTTATTACGCAAAAGAAGTCACCATACATGCATAGATACACATGGAAACTGTTGATACCTTGTTGAGGGCAGATTGGTAGAGAATACTACTGGATAAAGTAGCTTTTACATACAAGATGGTTCATCTTAGCATTCCTGCCACAAAGGTTCATCTCGACACAATGAAATTCTGTTGAAGAGAGACTTTTATCATAACAGTGTACAACTGTCAGTCTGACATTGGCTGGAATCGTCGCATTGCACAACTAGAAGCAACAGTTTCAACTCACGTCAAACGATGGAGTGGGTTACCAGGCAGGGGATACCTGGAGCTACTACCTGGTCAAGATTCATGCCGTGATAGCTTTGAGCTACACACGCCAAGATACACTGTGCTTCACACCCGGCAGGATACCTCACCATGTTAGATCTGTGGATGCGCGAGTTCGAGACGAGACAAGACAAGATGGATCTCTTCTTGAATTTCTTGTGTTGTCGCAAATCTCAATCACATCTCGAATTGTTTCAAGACAGCCTTGAGCTCGTCTTGAAGTCCAAGATTAATTCAAGATTTTGAGATTTTGAAATTTCCAAAATTCCGAGTTGTGATCAATCTCAAACGTCGTGCCTTAGATTTCCACGGAAGGCACAGAATGATACAAGAATGTGCAAAAGTTTACTGAAACCTACCGGAATCCAGACTTGTTTGAACTTATCTGATCTGAATGGACATGCAAATCTTACGGCTGGAAGCGGATTGGATTCGGATATTTGAGGCTCTAGATAAAATTACCTTGGTCCGATGTGATCGGTTCAGTTGAGAATAATTTGTTGCAAAGTCAGATTTGTGTCAGGTCTCATTTGACAGCCTTGACTTGGGAACCAAACGTATACGTTAACTAAGGCAAGTCAAAGTTGTAAGGAACACATGGTTAATCACTGAATGGCGGTAGTGATGTGCATGTAAAGTGTGTGTAATTGCTGCTGCTCTGGTGGCGTCTGCCACCAAGATGTCACTTGGGGTTCTCTGACTAGCTCTCACTGGCAGCATCTTAGCCTGGTACACTGCAGCTTTTGTTTCATGCATCCAAGTGGATGCACGATTTCCACTCGCCGAGTAGAAATTTACTCTGTACGTGGTGGAAAACACATTCGACACTCTTGACTACTGTGGAGAAGGGACATTATCACAAGCTGCTCCGATGAGCACGTAGATGCCATATGGAAGTCAATGACACTCCTTGATGCCCAATATGGGTGAGCATGGTGTTGAAGGGCCACCGTCGGTATCTGTGGATGCACACACAACACTCCTCTCCCACCGGTGAATCCATGGCTTATAATTTTTCTTATTTTTCATGTAGAAGACCTATTCAGCCTTGACTATGTCGTAATGAGATGGAAGGCCGACAAGCTCGAGCACACTATGCTCAACCATGACATTGAGCTCCTCCATCGCTGCCAACAACTGTGTGTCACCCGGCCAAGAACAAGCCTAGCTGGGAGTGGCTGGGTTAGGCAAGTTCACGCGGTGCTTGCCAATGCATTATCTGAATCCTCGCGCATCGCCCATAGACTTCTGCATTCTGAGTAAGAAGATGCTCACAAAGCACTTTCCCTTAGCCATTAACAAGCTGAGTGGCAACCTAGCATCTAGCTCAGATCCAACGGATAGCCCCAGGACCTTTCTACACAGGTCCCCAATCATGAACTGGAGGACCAAGGCCGACGGATTGGTCCAGGTGGATCCGTGGCCAAGTAGGGATGGATGTGGGCACGGCTGACTACGGGGCTTTCAAGAGTGGGCCTCAACATTCCCGGATTCTTCATACGTGGACGTGGCAAGTGGCATAAGGGGTGCAGGTGGAGCATGTGCAGAGGATGCACCCGCCGATGACAGGGGGGGGGGGGGGGATTCTTGTGGAGAAGGCTGTGGCAACTCACCTGCATGCGTCTTCAAGCTCTTCCAAAGAACTCTATGTTGAAGGCCCTATCCTTGGAGACATAAGTTGGTGTGGTTGTACGCTGGGGACTGAGAAGGGGTGAGACAGAGAGAGATACCACAAGCTTCTCACCACCCCAGACAGAGAGAACGGGAGGAGGAAGCTTACCCTGAAGCCCATAGTCATATTTGTTGAAACTTGTTGTGGCTGCTACAAAATCCATCACACCTGCTCCAGCTGTCGATGCACGTGATAATTTAAGAGGTTTGGGAGAGCCAATGTGGCACCTTGGCTTCAATGCTTGAAACTTTTGCTATTGATACTGCATGACCATTTTATGTTACAAATTCTTTTGCTGTTAATGATGTTGCTGTTTCCGCGAAAAAGTGGCCACAGAGTTGGTCGTCTAGGGTCAAGGTACCCCTCGGATTGTCGAGGGGAGCTGCTAATCCAATGAGGTCCAATAAAGCAGCAGGAAAACCTCGGTTGGGCTCCACCCTTGGCTTACCCTCATGTATTGAGGCTGATCATAAGGCGCCTGATGAGGGCTGAAGCCGGCCAATGCCGGCTATCCAACGGTAGCCAACGGATGAAGCCAGCAGCGACTGGCTGCTCTCAGATAACGGAGCCCTAGGTGCAAAAGGGTTGCACCAGTAGGGCTAGTTGCACACTGATTTCATAATATGCCCCATCAAAGCTGGCTCAATGGGCATAAGAAGGAAGAGTAACAGAGGAACTGACCACAAGAGCTTGAGCCTAGGGATCGAATCTTGTGTAAAATAGAGGATTTCACAAAGTAATGCAGTCCAGCAATGCCCACCAAGAGAGAGAAGAACTCTGAACGATGAGGGAAACAAGACCTTGTTCTCTAGAATAATCAGTAATTGCTGTTATTGCAATGTTTTGATTGCTACTGCCGCTGCTACTGTCATTAATTCTTGCTCCTTTTATGATTTGTGCCCTTTCCTTTGACTCTTGATGTCCTTTGACTGGGAGATGCGCTTCCTGGCTCTGATACCACATGACCAGTAACCTAAATCATCCCTTTCTGGAAGTACTGTGGAATACTACACCCAAAAGAAACATTCTAGAGCATGAATTGCAAAGGTGGTGAAGTTGCAAAACACACAAAATCAAGAACCGGTTGACAGAAGTGATGTGCAGGTCAGCCCTGTGTCACCACCCCCACATTGGGCCACAAACGACCTACATATGACCGTGGGCAAACTAGGTAGCCGTTACCAATTTACTAGAACATCGTGGCTATGAATGCTGCAGCTTTCGACCCATGCATCTGGTTCATTCTCAGAACCCTCTACTTTTGGATACTAGTCATTGGCATCATCAACGTCCAATGCCACGCATGGATATCTATCGACAGTATTGTCAAAAAGGTTGCTTTCTTGCATGAAAAGAAATCTCTGTGCATTTTTCTAGTAACTTTGACATGCCGTGGTCTCGCTCGAAGTGAATTGTGACCTTTAGTCTCCTTAAAACCATGAGTTTGTTGTCTTGAAAAGAAGTGTTTCATCCATACAAGAGAATGAGAAATTCTATCCTGTCATGTAGGCACTAGAACCCATCCCATCTCATCAACTTTCCCTTGGATGAAATGCATAGGCCATAAACCGTTGCCCTACTACTAATGTTCATTGTATGCATTTTATTTAACATATCTCAACTTGTGAATCCATGCCAGTCGGAGGAGGGGAGGGGGTCTCAAACATGCTTCTACAAAAGTTTGCTTCAATTTGTAAATAAATAAATAAAAAGTTTACTGATGTGGTCATTTTCTTCTAGCATGTTTTCATTGTAAGGAGCAAGCATAATTCTTGTTCATGGATAGTGTCAAACAATGTGGCACTAGCTTTGTATTGCTTGAGTCTAGCTTAATGATTATTGTTCACATGTCGTTTAATGGGATGAATTTTATTCATTTTTCTCAATGTTCCTTTTTCAAACTCTCCATTATGGACATTTGGCTCTAACCTAACCTAGACGTTGAGACGACACCCGTAATCTTTGAACTTGTGCCATGCAAGTACTTCAGTCTAAAAATGGGAATTGTAAGTACAAGGCATCGGGAGACAGTAGCAGGTAGATGATCTGCATCTCATAAGAAAAATTGTCAACAACTTTGAAGAGGAGTGACATTCTACCATAAACAAATCCATCGTTTTACTAAATGGAAATTAAGGTGGGAAAGGTCGAGTTTTCTTCACATCATCTGCTTAACGGAACGCATTTCATCTAGCATTGATTTTGCGGACCGCTCCTCGTGCCATGCATACCATGAGCTACCACCTTTTCTGAAAAGGACGTTTGGAGGGTCGCTTTTCATGGCTCACAAAATTAGAGCCTACCATTATTGGAGGACTAGGTGATTGTGTGCCCATTTGTTCAGTAGAAAGAATTCACCGTGAAAGAAGCCAAAAACAACAGTCACCTCATCAAAACCTTCTGGAAAAGGTTGTGATGGCCAGGCCGCCTGGTTTTTCAGAAAAAAATGGCCGTCTAGCCGGCATTCAGTCACGACTGGTCCAGCAGCCAACATCTTGGTGGTTCTCACATTCAACATTCATGGAACTTACTACATCCGAGTCGGTTATTGATCCATGGGGAAAGTAGTGAACCACATTAGAGAGTCGATTGGCCACAGAGGTACCAATAGCTTTGGTGAAAAAGCATACAAGGACTATCTAAATCTTTGAACGAGGACTAGGTAGCACTTCAACATTGACACAGAATACCTTCTGTCTTCGACGAAGAAGGTAGGGTGATTCATTCCTGATTCAGATCGGACAATTCAAGCATACCAAGGGGTTGATGTTGCATTGTTTTCCATATTGAATTCATTATAAGGAATTCAATACGTTGCCCTTGCTTGATTTTTCTTCACAGACAATAATCCTTCATGTGGCCTTCTCCAGAGAGAGATTTGGTCCTCCACCTGAAACATTGCCTCAGGAAATACACTTTCCCAGTCGGTCTCATCAAGGTCAAGTACTCAACTCAATCCCTTTTGAGAAATCAAGTGTTCTTTCCCTCTCTCCTGACATAGGCATGAATGGTGGACCCTCTCTTCATAGTGCTTATGCTTACACTTCTATTTTACAATCCAAGATCTCATGTGCCACCCTATCCAGATTGGCATCTTCTACTACAACTTCTCAGTCAATCAGCAGTCACCATGGCATCTGACCCAATCTCCGTTGCCCTAGTCCAACAACTCACCACGACCATGGAGGAGCTTTGGAATGCGCGTGCTTGGGACACTGTGCTTACCGGAAAGTAACCGGCAAATACATCGTTTAATACATTTGGCACACTGCTACCATGGAAATGTCATGGAGCATCTCGTCAAGTGCCAGGACTACAACGCTTTGCATAACAACTGGGAGTACAACAACAACCTATGGGATGACGATCATCAAATCGACGGCTATTTTAGCCAGCATCAATGTAGGTATCACAACACGCCATGAAGTTGCTGATGAAAGGGGGGAAATTTTACGTCCCTGGCGTACACGGGTCCGTGAACTCCGCATGTGGACACTACCGTCCTTACATTCATGGAACACCAAACACCGACCTTCGGATTTTTACGCTGATCGGCCGAGGGAATTTTGGCCACATATCCCAACCTCTGGCATTTGTTCCTAGAAGGTTTTGATAGGTTCCACCACCTTCCTCAGATGTCGGCAGAAATGTCATGACCCATATTGGTGTTTCGATACTCTTTGGTCGATTTCTTGGCAACGTTGGACTTTCATAGAAAGTCCAACATTGACATGTCGTTGAGTGACACGACATTGCATGTGTCACTCAACTTGAGCGTCCAAGATTCCATTCATGCCTCATTTCTTTTTTCGATCTTGTATGGGTGTCCTGAACAGTTCCTACACTTGTCATTGAAGTATACTTCCTGCGAGCTACAAATCATCAGATTATCCATATTCTTTGAATCCTCTTCTGGTTCGTACGGTCTACCTAATAATCATCCACGCCCCACTTGGCGTAACACCCAAGCCCTCAACTCTTAGTTTGTAAGATATGTACACAAGGTTTTGTTCCACTTGATACGACTGGAAGGATCACTCACATTCTTCAGATCAGAACAAGCAAAATCCCCTACCGAGCTAAAGAAGAAATCACTGAGATGTATCCTCTTCCCTATCCTCGCGTTAGACCATTTTATGAGATATGAAGTGCACTCTTCACTTGTATCTTCTCCGGTTGGTCTATCCTTCACGCGTCTTTCTTCCACCATACATGGTGCCAGAGGTGGATTGATCCGGGCTCTGTGACACAGTGTGGAATGTGGATGGTTCACAGGGACGAGGTGCAGAGCAGATTACAATTCAAGGAAGTGTAAAAATGTTCAACGCATATATATAATAGCAGAAATAACATTGAGGCATATTTTGGCTGCTCGAGTCGAGCGGCACGTGTGACGCTACATTGTGAGAGGCTACTTTCAGAAACTTTGCCGATAAGTTGAGAAAATTCAAGAATATCAGGGCTCTTCTTTCCAAAATTATACTGCCATCAAGAACTTGACCAAGCAGAATCAAAACATTGATACGGTTTGTGATATTTTTTTGACACTTTTAGAAGGTGGTCGTACCCCAACAAAACACCATAGGTCAGGACAGGTGGCCCAAATACATAAAATCCAAAAATTGATGCTTTGTGGGTCATAAATGTTATGTCAAAAGTACCCACTCGCATATTTTAGGAACTCGTGTAAATCAGGGACATAAAATTTTCTCCCCTCTTAGCCATGATGTCCGACACGCTACAAGATGTAGGTCAATGCCGGGTAAAATAGTTGCCAATCTTTTGATTGACGTCGCGTCAGGTTGTCGTAGGATTCCCAGCTGTCATGCAAAGCATTGCAGCCTTGCCATTTGACCAAAAACTTTGCATTTCTTGGATGGTGGTGTCCCAAAATGCCTTCAACGGTGTACTCCGTGTCCTTGTCTGGTGCGATAGGAGGTTGCTATGGCACGCCGTTGCCAGGGAAATGCTCGTTGGGGTCCCGATAGAGTTTAAGTCTGCTGATATAGAACACCGGGTGGATAGCCATAGTCTCAGTTTTTCTACGACAAGTGTCCGTATCTCCTTAATCGCAAAACATTTCAACTACTAAAGTTTGAGCATTGGGCAGACCTATTCTTGCAAACAGAAAACTACGAGGCTGAATAGGACACGATTACCAACGTAATTGCTATTTCTTCAAACCAAGGTCGGTTTAATTGGGCAATGTGACATCATCGTTGTAAAATCAATTCCTTTGTAGTTTGTCAGATTGGAGTAGTCGACTCATGATTAACATATTCATGTAATAAAGTTTGCAAATGCGAACAAGTACGTGTGTACAGAGTCTTATTGTGGGGGGTTAGTGTCACCTCCAACGTACGACCTCATTATTTGGGACATGCACCATCTGGACTTCACCGACGTCGCATGCACTCAGTAGAACAGATCCCGGTGCCTCCTTCTAGCGCTTACGTGTCTTCTTTGGCGTATGCTGAACTTTTGCTCTCCAAACGGTGTGTGAAGCTGACAGCCAGACACTTCTCGCTTCAGGTATAACGTACACCGTGCAGTAGTTGTCATGCTTGTGCTCGTCCTCCCCCCCCCCCCCCCCCCCCGCCCCCCCCTTTGATTCTCTCGAAGCCATAGAGTTTGACCTAGCATTACCTGCCACGACTCCTCCCTAGTCACACCCGACACCGTGCACTGCCTCGGCACGGTGCCGAGGAGTATGGCTGAGGAGGACCTACACCCAGGTGAGCGGTAGAGTGGGTATCCACTGCTTTAATTCATCACGTCTCTCATTTTGTACCCATGTTCCGTCAGTATGGCTGCACAATTGAGCTGGTCCTCGTCCCGTAGGCAGGTATGTGGGCAGTCAGATGACCACACTCTCAGGTCTCCTCCTCCGTTGTTAGCACGCCCTGTTCTGGATGAGCCGGGTTTCTCTTCCCCCCCTGCCCGTCGCCTGATTTTTCATGCCAAGTTGGACATCGAAGTCGTCGTCATCCTATCATCGCCAAAGAAGCCTGCCGCCCCTGAGCTGCGGCTAGGTCGCTCTGGAGACAAACCTCTGTAGGGTAAATGACCCTGCGTCAGCTCGTGGCGCTCGCAGTAGCATGCATCCCGTCCGTGGTGGTTTTTCTTTCACGCTAAACATGTGATGTTTTGTTTTTTTTTTTTTTGCAGTGTCATCCAACGATGAGGCGGGCAAAAAGCCCCAAAATGCATGAAGGTGGATGGCGCCTTCCCAGGGGGAATGGAGTTTGCCGACATGGCCGAGTGTCGTCAGGCCGTGGAAGACTACTTAATCAAGAACCGCATGACGGTGCCCGTCATGCGGTTCTTGATGCTAGTGTTGGTGTCAGTGGTTCTTGGTTCCAGTGTTGGTTGCATTGTGAGCAAACGAGGCTCACAATACGTTGTTCCCAGTTCAAGGACAAGGAATGACCCTAGATTTTGTGCGTCCACATGTGTACCCAAGGTGGGTTAGTGAAGGTGTCAGAGTGGAAAGATGGCCACCACTGTGTGCCAGGTGTTGGAAACGGCCATGGAGATCCAGCCAAGACAGTGAAATGGGTGTGATCGCACATCGCGACCACCATGTAGAAGAACCCCTATGCGGATATCACAAGTCTGGAGGTTGTGGTGAAGAAGGCGACCGGCAAGGACGTGGACCATGGCACGCTCTACCGCGCTAAGGTTGCCATCCAAGAAAAAATTCTCGAGACCCGCACGATGTCATGGTCTCTGTTCCCAGCCTATGCACAAGAGGTTCGTACTTTGCGTTTGTGGCATACTGTACCTTTGTTTTTCTTTGTAAACAACCTGACGCCATGTGTCTTTTTGTTTCCTGCAGCTCATGAATGTGGACCGCAACGCCAATGCCGTAGCTGAGGTGACGAAAGACAACGTCTTCCATCGGGCCTCTGTGGCTCCAGGCGTCACGGTTCTCGGATTCCAGCACTCTCGTTGCACCTTGGCGATGGACAGGACTAGAAGAACGGGCACAAACAGACCCTACTGGTGGCGCATTACTTCGACGCTAACGACCACGCAGTACCAATGGCATGGGATCTGGTGCCCACTGAAAATGAGGACCATTGGACTTGATTTTGCTTCCACATCGTCGTCGCATTCCCCACCGCAACACAGCCTGGAACCGCAGTCATCAGCGACAGGGAGAAGGGCCTAATGAATGCAGTGGCTGATAAGCTCCCGGGTACCACACACACTTACTATGCACCTTCATCAGAATGTGTGGCAACAGTATGGAAAGCAAGCTGTCTTCTGGTTTTGGTGCCTGATACACGCTTTAACCATTGTAGAGTTCCAGTGTTGCGAGGAGATCATGAGGCGGCAGTACCCACAGTGTGTAGTGTACTTATTTGGTAACGGTGGTGTTGGTGAGACCCTGCTCGAGTGGTGGATGCGAGTTTACTGCCTCATCGCACGCGGTGGACACACGATGTCGAACGCATTAGAGTATGCCAGTACTCGAATCATTCAAGTGTGTGAAATTGTACTCCTTCTACTGATTCGTGTTAATCTTCGTGTGGGTGGAGTGTATGATGGCTGAACGCAGGAAAGAGGCAAGGGAATGCAAGGGAGACCTGGTCCCAAAGCCAGAGGCACGGCTGCTGAACGCATCCATCCTGAGCAACAAGTACGATGTCACGGAGGAGGGGCCCAAGATGGCTACTGTGCACGGGGCATCTAACCGTGTTCAGCACGTGGAAATCGCGTAACATTCGTGTACGTGCGGGACCTGGAAAGAGTTTGGACAGCCGTGCACGCAAGCCTGCGTAGTGCTAATCGGTGGAGGGCAGCCGTTGGAACCACTGTGCGATGTCGGGCTGACGAAGATGGCGTTCCGGTGCACCTACAAAAACGTGATGCCGGCTGTCAGCCCATCCACACCGAAGCCGTTTGAGGGGGTCATCTGGATGCAGCCGGGGTCCACGCCGTGGTCGGGAAAGGCCACAGAGAAGGCGGATGGACCGCAACAAACGCCGCAAAGAGAACAATATATGCCGCCACTGTGGCCTGAGGGGCGACACCATGACCAGGTGCACTAACCCAATGCCAGTGGGACCAGCAGTAGCAGCAGCAGCAGCAGCAG
>SZWC01006557.1:47396-63159 GCA_023375785.1 Penium margaritaceum
ATCATCAGTCAAAGTCAAGGCATACACTGAGCCATACTGCACAGATGGCATGGGCATAGGCCCAGTGACATCGGCGTGCACCAGTGCGAGAGGAGACGTGCTCTCTCTCTCTCTCTCTCTCTCTCTCTCTCTGTGCGAGGTAGGAAAAGTCTGTCTGTGGGATTTTCCTTCATGACACTCAAGGCATGCTCCTGGTTTTAGACCATGCTGACAGTCAGTGGATAGGAGCCCATGTGCAGGAGTATGCTGACTTTAAGAGGTCAGCGACCAGTGCCGTGTTGATGTGTGCGAGACGACGATGGATGAGATCAGTGTGTTTTGCGTCAACTGTGGTTGTGACATGCGCTTGTCCTCTGGCTGAGGGAACAAGAGGAAAGAGTGATTCTGTACAGCATGTCATCATGCAATGGTCCATCATCCAGCAATAACCCTGAGGTATCAAAGATCATGCATCGTTGCTTTTGCGTGACAGTGGAAACATTCGATTGCCGGTCTAGCTATCCTCCCGACAACAGATTCACCTTCAACTTGGGGACATACAACACACCAGTCAGCCACAGCACCCCCCTTGGCGCCTGGAGAGCCATAGTCCCAACACCTTCAACGGCTAGTACCTCCCCCGACCCAGTCTTCACCCCATCAACATCATGCGTGGCATACAATGAGGTGAACAGTTGGCGATGAGGTGACATGTGATGAGATGACCATGTTGCCCTAAACTTGGCGACTTTGGGGCTAAAGTCGAAGTCGCCACGTCGACCTAAGTCGACGTGGAGTCGACTTAGACTTTTGCTATTTACCCACCCAGGTCCACCCAGTCACCTAGACTGGGTACTCATTTTGGAGCGGGGAAAAAAGGGGATAAATCAGCCTTGGATCAGTGCACAGTTTTGGACACTCGGTCCATCAAAGTCGACCTNACCATTCAAGAAGGCGTTTTTGACATCCATTTGGTGTATTTCCCAATCTTTGTGTGCCGCCACGGCCAGCAAGGTGCGGCTGGTGCCATACTTGCCGACCGGGACGTACGTGTCTGTAAAATCCTGTCCAGGGATCTGATGAAACCCTTTGGCGACCAGACGAGCCTTGTATTTTTCAATCATACCTGCCAAATTCCTCTTGAGTTTGAACACCCATTTCAGATCATTTGCTTTTCGTCCTGGAGGCAGTGGCACAAGTTGATACACATCATGTTCCAACAGTGAATTCTGCCACCATGGCTTTTTCCCACTGTGCTGCATCTGGTCGTTCCTTGGCTTCTGTCAGTGTGAGCGGTTCTATAACTGTGGAGTCCACAGGGGTAGGCCCAACGGTATGGTAGAACTGTTTGTAGTCCACGCGTGCAACGTTGCGTGCAGACCGGCGGACAGGCTCAGTGACTGTGGGACGAGACTGTGTGACAGTTTCTCTTGGAGGGATAGGTTCCAAGCCAGGTGGTGAGACCAATGTGTCTGATGCTGTGCTGGCTAGGTCAGTCGGTGTTAACAGATCTGTGGGGACTGGGGATGCCTCAGGTGCACCGTGCGAATGTCATGTAACAGGTGTTGTGTGACGCACAGGACGAGACACAAAGACAGGTACACTCACAAACTCCGGGTACTGGTGTGGAAATGGAATATGCGGGACATGCCGAAGGGTGCGAAACGTCTTGTATGGCATGTGTTCCAGAAATGATGCATCTCGACTTTCCACAAAGCAATGATTGGTGATGTCCCAGAACCTCCATGCCTTGGAGGCATGGGACACGCCCGCAAACACACACCATCTACCACGTGGGCTGAGTTTGTGATCTCTCTAAGGTTGTGCAAACCGCACGCAAGCCATTGTTCCCCACACCCGTGCCGGTCTCAAGTCTGCCTTCTCTTGAAACCAGCGCTCCCAAGGCGTCACTGATTTCGACAATGGGCCCTGGGGAATGCGATTCCAAACCCATGTGATGTACTTGACCGCCTCTTCCCAAAACCCAAAGGACAGGCCAGACTCCCCAAGCAGTGTGCGCAAAGCATCTCCCAGGGTCCTATGCCATCTCTCTGCAACCCCATTTTGTTGGGGCGTGTAGGGAGCAGTGGTCTGATGTTCTATGCCTCTTGATTTGAGTTCAGAGTTCGGAGATCCGAGGAATTCTCCACCTCTGTCCGTACGCAGTTTAATCGTTTTTGGTTTGTTTGACGTTTTGCTAGTGCTATCCATTCAGCAATGGCACGCTGAGCATCAACTTTCGTTTTTAGTAGGAAAGCCCAGTGGAACCGACTGTTATCATCAGTCAAAGTCAAGGCATACACTGAGCCATACTGCACAGATGGCATGGGCATAGGCCCAGTGACATCGGCGTGCACCAGTGCGAGAGGAGACGTGCTCTCTCTCTCTCTCTCTCTCTCTCTCTCTCTGTGCGAGGTAGGAAAAGTCTGTCTGTGGGATTTTCCTTCATGACACTCAAGGCATGCTCCTGGTTTTAGACCATGCTGACAGTCAGTGGATAGGAGCCCATGTGCAGGAGTATGCTGACTTTAAGAGGTCAGCGACCAGTGCCGTGTTGATGTGTGCGAGACGACGATGGATGAGATCAGTGTGTTTTGCGTCAACTGTGGTTGTGACATGCGCTTGTCCTCTGGCTGAGGGAACAAGAGGAAAGAGTGATTCTGTACAGCATGTCATCATGCAATGGTCCATCATCCAGCAATAACCCTGAGGTATCAAAGATCATGCATCGTTGCTTTTGCGTGACAGTGGAAACATTCGATTGCCGGTCTAGCTATCCTCCCGACAACAGATTCACCTTCNTGGCGATGAGGTGACATGTGATGAGATGACCATGTTGCCCTAAACTTGGCGACTTTGGGGCTAAAGTCGAAGTCGCCACGTCGACCTAAGTCGACGTGGAGTCGACTTAGACTTTTGCTATTTACCCACCCAGGTCCACCCAGTCACCTAGACTGGGTACTCATTTTGGAGCGGGGAAAAAAGGGGATAAATCAGCCTTGGATCAGTGCACAGTTTTGGACACTCGGTCCATCAAAGTCGACCTCGCGGCAGCCCATATCGATGGTGCCAGGTTGTCATGCGTGTACATGCCCTCATGTGGAGTGTTGCTGTCCAGCACAGCTAGGATGGCCAATCAGGAGCCATCGATTGAAATCTGAACTTCATGCTCCAATGAGAGTGGGCCAAGCACGTCAAAACCTGCCACCCTAGCGATAGCCTCGAATGGAACAATGGCAATCTGCATGCATGAACCATGTATCCATCTCCACGCTGGCATATCCTTACGTGGATCACATTCCCTGCATATGGACAGTTAGCGGTCCGTCCACCTGGGATGTCGACAACGTAGGGCAGGTCAGTGAGCTCTGTTTGTGTTCACTTCCAGAGACTCGAAGACACTACCATGGCGAGAGGGCCAGCAGCCTCTGCTGTGGCTGCAGTTCGTCCAAACCCAGCCATCGGTATGGCAGCCGTGCAGCCCCTCCAAGGTGACCTGCTGATCAGGGTCCTGTCCAAGTTTTTCAGAGCTACTCCAACTGCCGCCGGCTACCCGGGGTTCTACTTTGGTGCTTGCGGCAACTCCTTTTTCGGTGGAAGTGACCGCATGAGGGGCCACTACGGAGCTGCAGTGAGCAACATCGCGAAGTGCAGGGTGGTCCCTCCAGCTGCCCGTGCGCTTCTTGGTCTGCCTGCCCTGGCACTTCCCGACGGGTTCACCGGAGCAGACCCGAAGCTCTTCAATGGAGAGGGTGAAGCCTGGGGAACCAGGGACCGTCCGGTCAACTGGGCGCAACTGACTGCTGAACGCCAGCGCAAGACGCTGAGAGTTGAGCCGGGGTAGGTGACAGCGACGACGAGGCAGCAGATGGCGCGTGTACCACCGCTGACCGTGCAGCCATGTCCCTCCTCCGTGGAGGCCCTGCAGTCTCCCTTGCATCCCTCAACAGTAGCAGGCAGACGAGCATGCATGACCATCTTGACAACAAGGCGAATAGGGAGTGCCAGAAGTCTGTCATCAAGGTCATGGCGTGTGGGGCACTCCCAATCAGCTTCTGTCGCTGGCGCACCATGCTTGAGCTGATTGACAACGCTCGGCACACCAACCCATCGTTCCGGCTCCCATCCCGTGAGACGGTTACTGACACCCTCCTTCCCGAGCTAGACAAGGAGCTGTCTGAATTGGAGCAGCTCCTTCGTGATGGGTGGGAGATCTTTGGGTACACTTTGGGTGTGGATGAATGGTCGGACATCCAGGTCCGCCCCATATACTCTGCAATGGCAAAGAATGCTGAGGGCACTTCGCACCTGTTCTCTCGCGATGCGTTTGGGTTGGTGCGGGATGCAAACCATGTCGCAACTGTGATTGACCTGGCCATTACTGAAGTGGGTGCTGCAAATGTCGTGATGGTTATCACGGACAATGCTTCCACCAACAACAAGGCATTCAAGGCATTGCGTGTGAAGTACCCCTTTTTTTTTTTCACGGGGTGTGTTGCTCACAGTCTGGACCTTGTTCTGAAAGACATTGGGAAGACGGAGTGGGGAACCAATGTCATTGGGAGGGCAGAGAAGATTGTCAGTTTCTTCAGGAACAAGGACGTGCTGCGGTCATGGATGAAGCAGGAGAGCGGTGGCAAGGTGTTGCTTCCAAGTTATGCAACCCGCTTTGCATCTGTCCATCGCATGCTCAAGCGCCTTGTGTTGATGCAGCCAGCTCTGGAGAAGATGGTGGATAGCACCAAGAGGCAGGAGGTGGGAGGAGCAGGCCGTGACGCTCGATTCCGCGCTCACAAGAAGGAGGTTCGCAGGCTGGTGCGCCACCGTGTTTTCTGGGTGCAGGTGAAAGCTCTTGCAAAGCTGATGGGGCCTCTTGTCTTGGCCTTACGCAAAGCTGACGCTGCTGGTGGCACCTCGGGCATCATCTACGAGGCTTTTCTTGATGCCACGGAGCAGCTGCAAGCCTTGGGTGTTGCACGTGGCCGCCGTCCTGCAGCTTGCAACCCTGCATGGGTCAAGTTTGCCATGGAACGTCTTTTGGACAGGTGGACAAGGCAGATGAACTGCCCTGTTTTTGCAGCAGCCCGGCGGATCCATCCGCAGCACTTCGGCCATAAGTTCGATGCTGATGAGAATACTGTTGAGGCGTGGAATCAAGTTGTCAATGCACTTGTGCCTGAAAGTGAACAGGTGTTGCTGGAGGAGCAGCTGGAGGCATTTTCAAGTGGCCGCCTGACGGTGGACGAGGACCCGGAGTGGCAGAGGGATGTGGAAAAGGCAAAGCAGGCGGTGGTGAAGGTGGTGACTGGCGAGGAGGCGGCATGCCACTGGCATGCACGGCACTTGACTCGGATTGGTGCACTCCGCAACTTGGCCATGCGCATTCTGGCTCAGCCATGCACTTCTTCTGAGAATGAGCGTGTTTTCAGCAAGCATGAGCTCATTCAGACAGCTCGCAGGAACAGGCTCAACACTTCAACGCTTGAAATTCTGGTGAGGGTGAACGTGCGACTGACCCGACTGTACGGCAAGGTGAAGGGACCAAAGCTGGAAGACTTGGTCAAGGGCTGTGCTGGAGAGGAAGAAGCAGAAAGTGGGAGCGACGTGGATGGGGAGTTGGAGGAAGGAGATCAGGAAGATGTTTGGGACCTTGACATTGTAGGAGCACAGGATAGTGCAGATGAGCTGGAGGCAGCAGCAGGGGCAGGAACCAGTGGTGCTGCACGCGGTGATGGGGAGGATGAAGCGGTTTTGGGCGGTGATGATTCTGACACAGACGAAGAGGATGAGCTGGATGAGGCGATTGAAGAGCTCAGTGAAGGTGGGAGCGATGACGGTGGGGATGGTGGGAATGAAGAGGAGGAAGAGGCGGCTAGAACTCCAGTCATGGAGGAAGTTGCTAGGATTCTATGACGGGGTGTGAGGAAGCGCAAGGACTTGGAAGCACCACTTGCAGAAGATGCAAGTGGTGCAGCAGGAGCTGCTATCCGTACATCTACAACAGGTTCCTGGGCTGTTTCTGCAACAGCCCGCTCACAGGATGCAGCAGGTGCACGTATTCAAGCTGCTACAACACGCTCAGTTACATCTGCAGAAGCAGCTGCTTTAGCAGCAGCACCTGCTACTGCTGTTGCCACAGGCCAAGCTGCTTCTCCAAGCCGCAGCAGGAGGGCACGCTGTGGCTAGGACTTATGCATTGAATCTGTTTGGTCAGGTTTTCTTCCTTCCACTTGTGTGACTCGGATACAAAGCTTATTTTGACTTGTCACACAGCCAATGGTGTAACTTGCATTTTAAATGAAGTTTCATTGCCATCTCTTGTCTATATTGTTCCACTAGTATCTTTTGTCTCTTCCCACCTCAGTAGGGAATGATGTGAGCAAAGTGGTGAAGTGCAAAACATGAAGTAATATAGTGAACACATAGTAAGCACAGTGGTAGATTACACAACACCTAAACTCAGTGAAGTTGTAAATTTTGGTGGAAAGGCCTCATTTAAGTCGGTCCACAATGTTGCATTGCCTATCCCACTATTTTCTGGCCAAAATGACATGACCGACTTCCGACTTGGCTCAGCAATGGGCGACTTTCGACTTTAGACTTCCGACTTGGGCACCGACTTGGACTTGGAGAAGGCAACATGGTGAGATGATGCTGTGTCATACAACCACTCATACATGGGCAGTGTGTGAGATGTAGTGATGTACGTGTAACCGAGCCGCTGACCTGCCGTCTGTGGTACTGCTGTCGGCTCGGGTGGCTGCAACTCTGTGTTGGAAAGCCATCCAGCATGCTGGGACGGTGGTACTGGCTCCTGCATCGTTGCCATGTCGGCGAACATGCGCTGTGCCCACTCGGGTGCGAGAACTGGCACTGCGGGGTGTGGAGGCAGGTAGTGCAGCGGAGATACAAAAGAAGTCGGTTGTATCATCCGCTGCACTGGCTGCTGCATTATTGGCTGCAACATCGACTGCCTCATCGGCTGCATCATCGGCTGCATCATCGGATGCATCATCGGTGGCCCGAATGTGGCTGCAGCAGTAGGTGAGGGGCCACGTGGCCCAAAGTGGGTCTGTGCTCCCCAGGTGGGAGTAGGCAGTGATCCCATGGTCGGTGGATGCAGCTGCTGCTGATAAGGCTGCTGCTGGTACTGCTGCTGCTGTGGGTTCATGATGCGCTGGAACACGGGACAGGCACGCCAGAAGTGACCAGGCTGACGGCAGTAGTTGCAAGTACGGGTCCCCGTGTCTCGCCCGAGTCCTCGACCTCTGCCGCCCTGGCCTCCACAACCACCTCCTGCTCCATAACCTCCCTGTCCTGCCATGGCGTGTAGAGCTCCAGACCCCAAATGTGTGAAGGCACTGGCAGTAGAGGGTCCAGCCTCTCGATCCTCCCCCCGAAGTATGTCCTTGTAGTTCCTCAATTCCTCAAACACCATTGACAGATCGGTGCTTTCGACGTCGGCTACTCGTAGACGCCGCAGCAGGTCACGGCGAAACTCCTTGTACGGCTCGCCGAGATGGCGTAGCACCGGATCAAGCCACTCGAGGACAGTGCAAGGGGCACCCAGTCCCAAGATCCGACGCCTGATGTCCATCGCCGCATCCCAATACTCAGCTATAGGGGCATCGGGCTTCGGATAAAGACGACGAAGCTTATCACGAAGTGTGATGACCAGTGCCATGCCTTGCTCCTCCTTGCGCGTCACCAAGTGCTGCCATGCCTCAGCAGGATGGGGAGCCCCACTGCGAGGGTTGTTTGGTTCCTCTCCTCTCCCGCCATGCCTAAAGTGGCGAATGGCGTAAAACTGGTCATCGGGTATAGCCCGCGTGAGAGCATTGAAAGCACGGAGGAGGGTACGGACGTCCACCTCCTCTGGCGGTGGCTGGAGGTAGAGCTCTTCGAGCCCATGCTCGGCCGTCCATGCTAGGAACACTTCCTTCCATGCAAGGAAGTCCCGTGTTCCAAGTGGTGGCGGTGTCAAGTCCTTGTGGAGCGGAATCCTGTTGAGATCGCCCCATGTCACTACTGCTGCTGAGTGCGCACTCCCACCGCCCTCGTTGCTACGGTGAGGCTCACCGTCTCTCACGGATCCTACACCACTCATCGTCGCTGAGTTCCTTTCTTTGCTTCTGACTTCTGGGCGCAGGGTCTTAGCGCCCCCTCTCCCTCTGCCGTGCGCGACTCCTTGCGGGGATCACCGACTGTCTCGCAGCCCGTGGTGTCCACCCTTGCCGCCGCTTCGTCATTTCTGTGCCTTGCTTTGGCCTCGCAGGCCCTAGGCACCTTAGGACGCTTCGTCCTAGCTCTGCATTGCCCCTTCCCCTGCTCGCGCTTGTCCCTAACGGCCTAGGTTGGCAAAATCACGATTTTTCCTCTCGCGGCCGTTTTGGACGTCGCTGGATTTCTCCCCGCTCTCGCAAGCGCAGGCCTTCGGATCAGCTCTGATGCCATGAGAATTGCAAGAGCTTCGATTTGCAACTTGAATCACTCAAAATGGTTAAGCGTAGAGCATGCTAGGTCCAAAAAGTGACAGCCATGGCGCGGGTTTTGACACTAAGTGTCGAGGCCTAGCAGACAAGAGAGGGGAGGAGCGAAGCACGAGTTTTCGTGCTTCGCTCCACCCGGCCGAGCAGCGAGGCCTGCCGGCCGAGCGAGCTCGCTCTCGCTAGTCGAGGGCGAAACTCGCCCCTAGACCGATTTCTCGGTCAACTGCCCCTCGAGGGCAAACCTAGGCTACGCTATCCAAAAACTAAGGACTATTCTAGGTCTATCAGCATTCTCATCATGTCACTTCAAAGCCAAAGACTAAACTGGGTTTGGTAGCACCAAGTGAACCAAAAAGGAGAGAATGATGCATGGGCATGCGACTGAGCTGGAACCGAGGCAAGTGAGTCACGAGTTGCAGCATAAGGAGAGAGCTGCGTCTGGAGCATGTGAAGCACGCGCTCATCATGCGTCGTCTCCAGTCTCATGGCCAGCATGCCCTGCGCACTCACATCCACACACAATAATATGTTCACGGATTAACATGGTGAGTGAGTGGGCTACCATGGCAATACATGCAGGTGTAGGGTTTTGTAGATGCAATACTATCCGTGATTACTCCTAAGCATGTTCAAATGTTTGCATTGTTCATTCATGTCCGATCACGTGTTTGGTATTGTTAGAGTACGGTGTTAGAAACATGAGACACCGGAAAGAAAATGACACAATCAAAAGTGGGTATTCCATGAATAAAAATCATCATGAACGAACAACCCATGGGGTTACGTACGCGACATGGTGATTGGATGCATCTGCACCCACGGCTGCCAATCATCCACGGCATACATGGGAGTCCCCGTTGGAGCCTGCATACCAATCATCCAACACATGGCGTGCGGACTGGGTGGTTCATAGTCATACATGGCGTCCCACTTAGCCTTCACATGGTGCCAGGCAGCTTCAGCCTCGCCGCATGTTAGCTTGGGCGGAGAGGGGACTGCGTTGGGTGAGTGGGATTTCTCTCCGACCGTCCATCGGAGGTTGTGGGCGGCCTACGTCCATCGGGTCCATGTCACTCGTGGATAGGGCTCGCCCTATCGCGCTGGACAATGCAAAGTTGCTCAAACAATCGCGAACTCATAGGTG
This sequence comes from Penium margaritaceum, assembly GCA_023375785.1. Classification (NCBI taxonomy): domain Eukaryota; kingdom Viridiplantae; phylum Streptophyta; class Zygnematophyceae; order Desmidiales; family Peniaceae; genus Penium; species Penium margaritaceum. The sequence continues at coordinate 57,009 of SZWC01006557.1, forward strand.
GAACCGTGCGAACCGGTTGATTTTTAACATCCAATTGTCGTCGCTTCACAGAGACCACAGAGCGTTGTTGCACAACACGATGAGTGTGGCGGTGGCCGCTGAACCACGCGATACAATGGTCGTCAATCGTCCGACCAAAAACCAATTGTGTTGCTCTACGGCGTTGGCAGCAACGATGCTCTACAAGGTAATCTAACAGACAGAATCAATTTTTTGGCGAGTACGACAGAATGACACGTACACATCATCAACGTTTCAAAATAGGGTATTTTTTGTGTAATCACGAATATTTGCCTACTTTTGATGTGGGTATGCGGTTATAAAAGGTATAACATATGGTATGTTGTTAAAAAAACAACGAACTCGGATCTGATGTTTTTATTATGTCGGAAACTGGATAAAAAATTAAAATTTGAAATTTTATTGGGTATCCTTCACCTTTCTTAGCACATGCGGGCACGAAAGCTTAAAGTTTGAACGTAGTGGGTATCTAGTTGCTCAGTTCAACCTGGTCCTAAAAAAGTAGAGTGAAGGTATCGGTTCATGGCCTCAGATTCCTGTTTAACGTGCCGCTATCCTGTTAGCGGCGGCCGTGCGCGCTGCGATCCCGATGGTTCTAAGGCCGACTAGGGGCGGGTTTGGATTTCACCACATGGGCCTCTGACCACACAAACTGTATGGTCAACGCAGGGATCGACGGGAGGGCTGGGCCAGTCGAACCGCGTTTCTTGACGCCAAGTCCCACAGGCCGTCGATTCCGGCTGTGTGGACCACACAGGCGTGTGGTCCCGCCCGTGTGGTGAAACCCAAACGAACCCTAGGCTTCTCAAACCGACTACTAGTAGTCGTGTTTCGGGCTCGACCTTTATCCGACTCCCTTCCTCGAGAAAATACACCGTAGCCACCAGCCAGTCAGCCAGCCGTAAGCCAGCCAGCCACCAACCAGCTAGTCAGCCAGCCACCCAGCCAGCCCCTCAGCCAACATTGTGCTACCTGCAAATCTCTGGAGAAGCACCCTCTGATTGCACTTTACCTTGCAATGGGGAAGTTCCCACATAGCCTTTCCGTGGCCGCGACCCAGACAGGCGTTACAGTGGCCCTCTTAATTCTCGTATCTTGGCAAGCCATCGCCTCAATGTGCATGAACGGCACGGATGGCTTTTGCATGATGCCTGAAGTGCGCACTCATCGGAAGTTGTCCGCAAGAGCATCGCGTTTTGAGCCTACCCTAGGTGCTGCATTAAACATCTCGCAAGGACATGAAGTTCCCCGCGTTTCCTCGACATCCGTTCCCACCACTCTGCATCTGCCGGTCTCCACCGCAGCCGGACCTAAGGCAGAAGATGTGTTTGGAACAAGTGGAGTAAATGTCAATTTTGGGTCTGCTCTACCCCTGGATCAGAGTGAAGGGGATTCAAATCATGATGAAAAAATGGTTCTTCAAACGCATAAGGCAGCTGCTCAGAAACAGAGTTCAAAACCTTCTGCTGTGCCAAAGCAACGCGGGAGCAGGCATCTCCGAGTCGAGGAGGTGGAGCTCACAAATCTTACAGACACTGCTTGGCAAAAACAGTTGGTAGACGTGGCGAAGCGTGTCGCTTCCGAGGACGGCAATCTGGTAGTTACCTTTGTGAGCTCCACGAACCTACGCTACTTCAACGACTGGTCAGGCTAAAGTCTCCTCCAGTTGCCTTGAAGAAGTTCCGCCCGCAACTACAGGCTAATTCTGTGTAATGCCTGGAAATGTGCAGGTATGATTCCCTGTCGAAGCATCACTACAGCAGTCGTCTACTTGTCCTTGTCCATGACAATAAGACGTTCGGTATCCTACGAGAGAAGATACCCGAGCACGTGGTGCTCGTGCGTTCAACCGTTTCTGTAAGCACGCCCATCCACCTGCTATAGAATGAAACTTACAATGGCACGACCCATGTTTTTCACTCTTCTGATGAAAAACGACGCGGCTCATGCAGGCTGGCCAAGACGTCCGTCCCCACTGCTTCCTTATTCTTTCGCGGCAAAAGCTATCCATGCTGTTCAATGTAAGGTGGATAGCTTGGCACTTCATCAGGCTTACACTAAGCATGCAATGCAATCCGCAGCAGGAATAATGGTTTGAGTGTGTCGCAGAACATTCGTCTGGTGTGGAAGCAAGATCCCTACGCACACTTTAGTGGGGCGTACGACATCTGGCTGGCAGCGGTATCAGGCTCAAGGCGTGAGCTGGAAAGCATTGGCCACGAAGAATCTTTTGACCCGTCTGTTTTCTCCTCTGACTTCATGTTTTTAAGTCCCACTAAGGCCACCGAGAACATGCTACAAGCGTGGAAAAGAGCGGCAAAAGTCAAGGTAAATGCAAGTGAGGCAGATCCCTCCCAATCTAAGGATTCATCTCGAAGGAGAGTTGAGACATGCTCATTGTGCAGGCTGCTGAACACGATGAGCACAACGCTCTGCATCTGTCTCTAGCCATGACTTCAGACATTCGCACGAAGATGCTGCCACGTGGTAGTTTCTCAACGGATTGGTAAGTGGGTGTTGCACGGTCCCATGAAATGCTGCCACACAATAGCAGAGCTGCTGATGTGAGTTGCTGCCAACTTTGCAGTGATTCTCGCAACTACATGACCAATCGGTCCCTTGTGGTCAGCTGCCACAAAGTGTGAAGTGTTTTACTCAATGTAATGAGTGTGAGCACTCAGTCCGATGATGACGCCCTCACTACAATGAAACAGTTTTAAATCATGAGCTTTGAGACCCTGTGAGCTTCATGCCCTTTGTAAGGTTCCCAAGTGGGCTGAAAGTCCTGGCTCCTGGACATGGTTTCTGCAGTCACGTCTCACTTGTCTAAGAACAAAGGAATTCAGGCAGAACGGGTGAAGTGCGGCTCAAGCGAAGGGATAATACATCAGCATGGTTCCTTCCATGGAGGTTCTGGTGGGCAAGCGAAATGAGTTTGAAGCCAGGTCCTAGCAGGAGAAGAATGGAAATGGATAGAATGACAGACATCTTCTGAAGGAATGTGTACATCTGACAGAAGTACGATCAGCAGGATAATATGGACATCAAGACAGCATGCTATGTGCAGCAGCTAGCTGTGAATGGCCTGCAACTTGTTGTTTGAAAACTCCATTCCTGACAAATGACAAGAAACCAGCTAATCATGATCGTTTCTCTTTGGCCATCATCATGCTGCTGCCGGTGATGTGGCCTTCATCTTCTTTTTTTGTTGCTTCTTCCCAGTGCCAGCTGCTGCTTTGCCTGCAGCCTTCTGTGCACCATCCTCAGCTCCTTCCTCCACAATGCGCTGGAACACTGGCACAGGCTCGCTTGTGGCCTGGCCCTTCACCAGTCCTCCCCATGAAGCATCCTCCTGCAAAGCATGTTTGCGCACACATATTGGAAACAAGTTGGCATGACAGCAGTGGCTGATGAACAAAACATGCATGCTTTGTTCTAGAATCAACGACTGTACTGACTAGTTGATCCCTCCTTCTCCTCCTACGATGGAAGTGGGGGACGGAGGACCTCAGCACGCTCGCACAACGCACGTGCATGCAACTCCCCATCCAAGGAAACCACCTCCCTTTACACAACTGCAGCTTCTTAAGCCCCTGTGAAGCAGGTGAGAGGTCAAAATTTTCAGCATCTTCATCAGTGCTGTGCTGCAAGGTTGTTTCCTTACCCATTTGAGCGAGGAGTAGGAATCGTTGAAACCCAACTGTTGAAACACAGCGGCACTCATTTGAGGCACCACTGGCGATAGCCCCACAGCCACACACCGTGCCACCTCCAGCACTGCCACTAGATCCTGCAAAATGTGCGGACATTCGAGACGAGCATCAAAGTCAGTCAGCCACTCTCTCCACCATACTCAACCCCACACTGAACGGTTGGAAGTGCATCACAAAACCAGCAGCCCCAAAATCGCCTCCTCCTTGCGGTGCGCCATTTGTGAGCAACCTAAGCTTGTCCTTAATCCAAGCTGTGAAGGAGCATGTGGATCCTGGACAAGTGAACAACAAGCTATGCAAGGATGACAGTAAGGAACACATGCAGTGAGGACAGCAGCGTGCACATGTCACTTCCACACTTAACATGGTTTTTAACTTGCAGAAAGAGCAAGTCATCTCAGACAAACATGAGTCTGGAGAAGGTAAGATTCTTCAGCTTCACCCAGGAAAATGTCAGCCTGGAGGGCGTCAGTCTGGAAAAATGTGCGTCCGGAAGAGACCAAGTCTGGAAAAAAAAAAACCACCTCCTTTCCTTGACCTGCAAACTGCTTGAAATGGTCAATTTACTACGAGGCCTGAAATGAGCAAAAACCCTTCTCCACACTCAGTGGACCAATCCCCAGAACTGGCATCTTAAAGAGCCTAAGATTTTTCTTTCCTCTCCTCCGCACGTCACCACTCGTGCACCCGAACGGAGGGGAAAACTGGACTTCCAACAAAATAAGAGGAAAAACTGAAATTGCACTTTACCGCAGCAGCGGCCGCCTTCTCCTCTTCCGTGCCCTTCTTGAACTTTGTCCACGGTGCCCTTTCCTCCAGATACACGTTGCCAGCAGCAGCGGCGTCTAGCAACGCAGTGCACGCCCCTGCAAAGTCGAGGTCAGCGTATCGAGCTGCCGCTTCTTGCACCTGCGTGTTAAGGCGCAACACAACTCATGAATCAGGGAGCACTTGGTTGCCAGGGCTTGGAGCAGTCCTGCTTGTTGCATGCACTTGCACTGCATCAGACTCGGAGACCAAATAACATTTCGAGATCAATCAGCACTCAGAGACCAATCAGCACTCAGAGACCAATCAGCACTCAGAGACCGTTGAATGCTCAAAAGATGGGAGGTGCTACAAAACGTCTCAAACTCTGAGATGCTTCGTGCATTGTGCCTGCAACCATGGAATTGTACCCAGAGGCATATCTGCATCAATGCAATAGAGTGACTTGGACTTCGCTAAAAATGGCATGGCATGGGATGGCATGGCATGGCATGGCATGGCATGGCATGGCATGGCATGGCATGGCATGGCATGGCATGGCATGGCATGGCAAGGCATGTGTGGCACAGCATGGCATGGAATGTCATAGCATAACATGGCTTACGAGGCATGTTGTGCGCTTTGACAGCACATCAGCCACGCTCAAAGCGCCATCACACTACTACGTGCCCACACATGGAACGTCGTAGCGTCTTGTTGTGAAGCAAATGTTACTCAGCATATGTCATGCCGCAAATGCCATGCCGCACATATTGTGCAGCATAACAACATACATGGCGGTAGAGGCTAGGGCAATACATGATGCTGTGCAACAAGGCATGCGGGCGTGGGCACTCAAGACACACAAACCGTGCAGCAGTGCAAGAAAAATGCCTTGGCATGTGCAAAGGCAAACAACGCAGAGGTATCGCATGTCTTTGTCTTTGTCTTTTACGGAGAGCCCTACGCAGAACCAAGTTGAGGAGGGCGTTGTCTTGCAATAATGTTTGGTGCAATAATGTGTGGTGAAATGGAGAAGGGGAAATGAGAGGAGGAGGGGGGGGGGGGGATGGGAGGGGGGAGGGACTAGGCAGGATGTATCATTTGTTCTGAAAAGCAGACAGCTTGACTGCCAAAATGGTAGTCACAAAGGCCTCACTGTCAAAAAAAATCCTAGCCTGGAATGACTCACTGTCTAAAAAAATCCTAGCCTGGAATGACTCACTGTCTAAAAAAATCCTAGCCTGGAATGACTCACTGTCTAAAAAAATCCTAGCCTGGAATGACTCACTGTCAAAACGATTGCTAGCCACAAAGGCCTCACACTCACAGCAGCAGCGCACTGAGTTCGAAGAGGATGGTCTGGCGCCACACTCTGGTTCGAGTCCACAGCGATCACTCCGCCGCAGTTTTTCCCCAACAGCCCCAAAGTTCTGTTCACCAGATTGCCTGCGCTCGCCGCACACACCGATCAGCTGATTCATTCATAGACACAAACGCACATTGCTGCCCTGTATGGGCAAAATGAGGGGATCAAGTGGGAAGGTCACACACACACACACACACACACACACACACACACACACACACACACACACACACACACACACACACACACACACACACACACACACATACACACACACACACACACACACACACACACACAC
>SZWC01006557.1:82492-99639 GCA_023375785.1 Penium margaritaceum
TTTGTCCTGCATCAACAAAGAGAGAGAGAGAGAGAGAGAGAGAGAGAGAGAGAGGACAGACTGGCATGGGAAGAATTAAAGGGTTGATGCGTGAGAAAGGAAGAAACCGAAGAGACTGAAGGAGTGAACGTGTGTGGGAAGAAGGGGAGGGAGGAGGAGAGGGCTACCATGAATGGCTTGGCTGGAAAACGGTAAGGCAACGGAATGCGAGGAAGATGCAAGACAGGAGCGGGAGAAAGGTACAGAGAAAAAGGTAGCTGCTTTGGGGGCGGGCCGGGGGGGGGTCAGGGAAGTACTGCAGTCATATGTAGAAACTGCCACTGCTGCAGGAGGCAAATGAAGGAGAAAAGCCAGAGAAGGGGTCTGGAAGGAATGGAATGGAAGCAAATAAAGCAGCGTTGGTGAGGGTTGAAAGAGATGTAGTGCCGACGAGACTTGCTCAGTCGAAGCAGCTTCAACACGGAGGATACACAGAACGAACGTGACAGTGCGAGTGTGAGTGTGTGTAAATGTGAGAGCTTGAGCGTGACCGTGAGCGTAAGCGTGAGCGTGAGTGTGAGTGTGTGAGAGTGAGCAGAAACATCAACAAGAAAAGTCATGAATCCAGCATGAATCCAGCATGACATTTCAGCCCCTTCTGATTCTTTTGCCGACGGGGCTGAGGAGAGGGCACAGCATGCTGCCCTTTCTCTGACCTGCTGCTGGTGGTGGTGGTGGTGGTGGTGGTGGTGGTGGTGGTGGTGGTGGTGGTGGTGGTCCTGGTTGTGCTGCTGCAACCAGATGATCGGCATCCGCAAGGCACAGGCTGCCGGGCAGGAGCTGCCGATTTCGCGGGGAGAAGAGCGCGCGGCAGGCCGAGAAGTGAGCGCGTGCCCTGCGTCGGCTGATGCGGCCGTGGGAGCGGCAGGCAGGATGGCACCATAGACACGGAGCGATCCGTCGGCCAGAGAGATGACCAGCCGGACGACGGTGGACGCCGGCCGAGGATGCTTGCGCTGTTGTTCAGCGTCGTGCAGGCTGCGCTGCCATGCAGTCGAGCCATCGAGCACGGCTGCTCCATGTCGGTGGTGCTGGGGACGCCGGCGGTGGTGATGGTGGTGATGTTGCTGCCGCTGCCGCGTCTGCAACTGATGCTGCTACCACCAAAGCCGACCCCGCCACCGCTTCTGCTGCTGTTCCTGCCGCTCGACCTCCAATGAGGGGAGCACTCACAAATACAGGTGCCTGAGGGGGTGGCAGGCAGAAGGCTCCGAGCAGGCGGTTTGAAGCCACGGAGCTTCTCGAGCAGCGAGACGATGGCGGTTGCGGCAGCGTTGCCAGCGAAACGCATGACGCGTTCTCACAGTTGTGCCGCAAGGGCTGGACTTTTCGCAGAATCAGCAGGCAGTCCTCAGTAGCCTGATCCGGCACGAGGGCGAAACAAGGGCTCGAATTCCGAGTTGCAGTGGAAAAGTATTTTCAAGTGATGGCTCAAATTGCTTCAACGTGGCAATCGCAGGCGTTTCTCCGAAGCGCAAGAACCACTCTTGGCAACGGTGATTACCTCGGGTAGTGAACAGAGCTTAAACTTCACTATTTCTGTTTTTCAAACCCGTGGTCATAACTAAACTCAACTTCATGCCAAACAACTGATTTCAGGTCTTTTAGTCAATAATATTTATTTTAATATCAAAAAACTTTATTGAAACCTAATATTTTGAAATTAACCAGTAATTTTACACAAAGGAGAATAAAATCCACCAATGAAGCCTTTAATTTGGAGGAGGATCGAGGCATTCATTTCAATTTTGATTCCATCTTTGGTGTGCACACTGATCAGTGTAAAACTACTGAAATATAACTTTAAAAAATTCCAGTGCACAAAATATGTGGAGTAATTCATGTAATCAAGCCATTCCCACGTCATTCATTTGATTTACCCCTTTGTTTCCATACGTGGAATCGTTGCCAACGTCTTGGTATAGTCTAAAGCACGGAAAACCATATCATCAAACCATTTTTTTGGGATTTTCATAGAAAAACCTAATCGATGACTGGTTTATTGATTTTTTGTTAACATCTATCGTTGTCGATGATCTTCCCACTGAAAGGATTGTGAAGAATTGATTGTACATCAATTATTTCCTTATCCAAATCTGCCAATCTAATGCAACACTGCAGCTAGCCGCGAGCCACAACCTCCAAACATTACAATTGTCTTCAACCACTTCTCATGGGATGAACCTGGAAAATGATGTACGAGGATGGGATATCTCAGTAAGTTGAGCCCATCCCCTCGTGGTTTCACAATTAGAGAAAAATCGTAAATGTAGCAAGAAACCAATCAAACTCTAAAACCAAAAACAACATCATAGCAACACTTCACGCCTTATTGCATGGCATGTTACTCCGAACAGGACAAACATCATGAACAGGCAAAAATTTTAAAGAAAAAGACAATTTGAGAAATTGGGACACTTGAGTATTTTTTGATTACTGATATGTGTACTTTGATAACAAGTATCACAACGGTCATGCCCATTCGTGCCAGAGTAGAAGTAACACCAAGGCATACTTTCGGTCTTGGAGGCTCAAGTTGAGCGGCACATATGTTGTCGCGTAATGAGAGGTTGATTGAAGAAAATGAACAAAAAATACGAGAGCTTCAAGAATACCAAGGCACATATTTGTAAAAGTATAGTGCAATCAAGAAGTCGAATAAACAACATCGAAAGATCAATGCGGATTGCGATGTGTATCCCACATTTCTAGAAATTACTAGAGCCCGTTGTTGCCTTTGGAACGAAAATCTGAAGTACAAAACCTAAAACTGATAGTGTCCCATGAGCGTTCGAAACGCTGTTTTGATGCATCATCTTCCGTGATGCGGACCTTATGGTACAAGTGATACAAATCCGAGGGCGGAAAGAGCAAGATTACATAAGAATGAAAGAATTTTGTCACTTGGAGTTGGTAGAAAAAGGTCCTGAATCTGAGGTATGGGGAATCAAATTTTCACCGTTAGCTTGTTCAACGTTCGGTAGTCCACGCACATATGTAAACCACCGTCCTTTTTGCTCACAAAAGAGATTGGTACACCGTACGACGAGCTATAGGGCTCTATCTACCCTTTTGCAAGTTACTCGTTGATTTTTTCATTCTTCCTCTCTCCATTTCTGCTAGACTAAGGTGATACATGGGTCTGAACGGAGGAGTCGCCTCCGGTTGCAGGAGAATCGTGTGGCCCATATGTCGTTCTACTCGAAGTCCAGTCGGTGCGACTTTGAATACATCCGAAAAACTCCACCAATAGAGATTTGATCTCTTGTGGCGTGTCTTCCTTCACATCGTCCTCCAGTTTTTGCGGTTGAGCCAAGACGTATCGGCAACATTGTCAAATATGTCTCTTGACCTGCATCACAGACAAGATAGCATGGACTTCTAGACAGGTCGGTGACAATTCCGTACTTGGAATCAACATAAAGCAACGCTTTTGAAGTATCAATCATTTTTATTAAAATCACATCATAGCCTTGTTTTCACGGAGCCAGAGATTGTCTAGCACCACATGGAATAGGTCCAAAATGTTGAGTATCTCTAACGTGACACTCTGTGTGAATGCAAAATCTTGCATTACGGGTACCAATCACTGGTGCCGTACGTTTGTCACCGATGAAAACCACGCCATTCAATGGTTCGTACTTTAGGCCCACATGTCGGGTAAAGTCAATACTAACAAGGGAGTCATCTCCTATCGTGTTAACTAGTACGTTAATAAGAGCAGGAGTTAGGTGTCCTTTAAACAACATTGTCATGTTACTTCCTCTCTTTCGATTGAAAATGCTCGTAGACGGCAATCCGAGTTTGTGATAAACACGATATCTGTATGATGGGCATCGTAACTCCCGTGAGTCTTATACTCGAGTCCATATCTTGTGGACACGTGTGAATCCAGCTAGCACCTTCCAGTCTTTAAATTTTGCGGGGTCAAAATTTTTTACCAAATGGACCACGGACGTCATTGAACCCACCACTTTTAGATCTCTGTGGCACACTACTCTTATATAGTGGTCGGTGTCGCCACCACTAAGCATGTTCGATCATGCATCTCTTCTCGATATGCAAGGTTTAGTACCCAATGTCGGTCAAGAAATGTAGAATGAGATTCAATGAAAAGAGAAAAAAAAACAAAGAATTTTGAACTCGTCAAGAACTCAAATTATTTATCTTCATCTTAAAACATGAAACCTCACTAGTGATCCAGTGGTCCCCGCTACCGTCACTCAAGGGTTAGAAAAACCATCACCACAGCCCTGTTCGTTACCACAACTGGACCCATTACCGCAACCGCGGACCTGTCTACGGCCCAGTCTACAACCTCTTGCTGCACCATCTCCACGAGGTGCCACACCTGCGGCCAACGATGCAGCCTCTTACCCACGACCAGTTACCTCATGGCACTGGGCCCCAAGTTGGCCAGGCTACATGGTGTTATGGCATAGCCCGTCGCGGACGGCCGTGCTGCGATGCTCACGCACCGCCTGCAGCTCGTCATTGTTCTGACTGCGCTTGTTATTGGGGACCTTGTGCCCACCAACCTTCTTGACTAGAGGGTTTGCAGGTTGCTTGTCCTTGGCCCCGTCCCGCTGTCCGACTGACCCCCTAGTCCTTATAGCGTACATGCGCACACCACAGCCTTGTTGTGCACATGTGTTCTACCGTGTATTTTAGTTGTGCGTTGGGTTCACCGAATACACTTCACTCATGTAATCGTACAATGCTTGCTAGCCTGTCCAAGCTTGGTTGGTTGTCCTCGTGGTGATCTTGTCCTTTTGCGTCTTACTGACAAGGTCATCTCGCATGTATTCCATCAGAAAAACTCCGTGTACTTGAAGGTTTGGGTCCCATCGCCCTCGCTAAAGCTTTTGGCTCCCTCCATGAGTGTGGTAAACCTTCTCAAGCAGGTCGTGAGGGAGCTACCCACCTATCAGAAGTCCTTGATCGTATGAAAGGCGCCCTACGCCTCCTAACATTATGTGCACTTCTTGTACATGACAACGTAAAATGTCTCCCACGACTTTGTGTGCTACTTGAGGTGTGGCTGCTGCACGCTCCACTCCTTGACCACATACTTGAAGAGCTTGTCTTCAAGCCACATCATGGCAAGGTTGTCCCACAGTCTTAGTGGATCCTTGTGGACACGTAGAACGTGCTCCATGCGAGTTAACCAATCGGTCAGCTTCACGTCCTTCACGAATATCTGCACACTATGGAGGAAGGACGTGTTCATAATCGAAACTGAATTCTTTGAGGTACGCAAGGCTTCGCTGCCACTGGTAGTGACATCAGCATCTACGGTACACAATAATTACTGTTGTATTTGTTCCTGGGTCGCGCTCTACAATGCCTTCTCAAGGTTGTCACTTTGACGGGTTAACTTATGAGTGGCCAGATGCTACAACTAAAGATCACGGTCGAGGTCTATGATGCTCTACACGACGTGCGCTAGCAGGCTGGTGAACGCGATTTTCAACTCTGATGTTAAAGTGTTGACGATAGCCTCGAGGGCCTCACACTGTATGTGTACCATTATTCACTACAGGAGGGTATAGTTTGTGTATACCCTTGCAAAGAGTTCCCCTTATGGAGGAATCTACTGCCAGCGGAGACACTCGAGGGGACGTGGGTCTGTCCCATCACAACACATCGTAGGAAGCGGGATCCATCTCCACTCCTCTGGGTGGTATGATACCTCCATCGTCGGTGGTATCTTGAGTCCACCCGTCACCTTGACAACCAACTTAGCAAGCCTCTGAGAGTCTTTTTGATTTGCCTTCACGATGACATCATCTGTCTCATACTCATGAGAACTTCCCGTGTGACTGCCCTTTGCTGTTATCTGTAGCCTCACTACTATCACGAGCTTTAGTCGATCCGGCGAGTATCTTGACCCTCTCAAGCGATTGGCTCGGGTTCATAGCACGACCATAGCAATGATCACGATCCTCGTCGCATTTTCCATTATTGACGGTGTGCTCTTTGTCAGGGTCCATGCTCAAGTTGTCCTCCTCGAGTACGTCCAACGTTGCATGAAGGTCGTCCACGTGCACGTCACCGTGCTCGTGGAGCACTTTTTTGGCTTCTGCACGCTTCTTGGTATCGCCGAGTCTAGCGTTGGTTTTCTTTGGCGGTAAGATTCTCTTTGTTTTGGCAACCATGCTTGCGGTGGAACCACATGCCCTTGGTGTCCACCGAGGGTATGTAGTAGACAATTCGGCACTTGTCCTCGTTGGTCATAGACGATTCGGCACTTGCCATTCCGTCGCTCGTGCAACTGGCACGTGAAGACCATTGTGAGGGTTACATGATGACCTTGAGGGGGTATCGCGTTCTCAAGTCACCTTGCTCTGATGATAAGTGAGGCAATTATATAAGTCATTTCTATATTTCATGGCCGCCACGGTCAACAAAATCACGTTGTAGTAAAATACTATATTTCTGTGCCACCATGGTTGGCACAATAACGGGGTTTCTAGACAACATCCAAAGCCTTGATTCACGACACTAGGCAAGCTGAAAAACCTAGAAAACAAAGAAAAGACAAAGCAAGCAACTACATGATATGGATTACGAATCCAAAGGTGAGGAGGAGGGAAGGGGGGTCGAATCTAACTAAGTGTTGGCACCCTCGCACACTCCTTCCTTGCTTTTCTTGTTCTTTCTCTTTTGGTATTCCTTAGCCTCCTCCTGAGCTCTCTTGGGGTGTCTCTCGCCTCGTTGGAGAAGTCTCCCTTGTGTCCTACGATGATGAGGGGGCCTCCCAAAAAATCCACAAGCATCACCTTCCTCCTTTTTCTTATCCTCTCAGGCTGTGAGAGTCCTTTCTCTTAGGGAAAAATAATTCTTTGATATTTGTTTGAAGGATACATGAGGGAGTCATGAGTAGAGGATAGAAATGTTAGTTTTGGAGGTAGGAATTCCCCACCTCGTTCAAGAAAAATAAAACTAGGTCCCTAGAGGGAAAAGGAAGCTGAGAAAGAGGAGGACAATGAATAAAAGCTCATCAAGAGATTTCTAACGTACTTTACAGCACCAAAAATGGTAAAGTTTCAGGCTCAAACCTCCCTATGGCATTTTGGTTTCTACTACAGCTGCTCGCAGTGTTTTATAACTCTCATAGCCACCAAAAAATTCACACATTTAGTCACAAGAGTCCTCGTGCTCTGGAAACCACTATGACGGGTTGTGTCTCTAGCTCCTATACTGAAGTCGTCGTCAGAGTTTACAAAATGGCATCCAGAGCTCACTCGAGGGCTTTTCCTCTCTGCGACAATCTCGTGACAATTGTCATCAACAATCCATACAAAGAAACTTGAATGTTTTATGTCTCCAAAGGCCCATTTCCGGTTCATCTTGTCCCCTCATTTTTGGGTGTGAAGCTAGGGGAGTATAACAGCAAAATTGTGAGTTTGTACAAGTTTTTTCAGTTTCAAAACTTGTTGTTTGTCCTGAAAGAGCTCGAATTCATTTTTTATGCGTCGGTGCAAAAATTTCGCGGACGAGGGCACGAGGCCACGAGCCTCGACCTTGAGGCCCACGTGGCCTCTCAGCTGCCGATCGATCCAGCAGCTTGATCGGTGGCTGGTGTTTTGCTGTTGGGTGGCCGGCCGATCACCTGACTGGCCACCAGCCATCCAGCCGGCTAGCGACCGGCTCGCCGCCGGCCGGCCGGAAGCCAGCGGGTGGTTAGCTACCGGCCAGCCTTTGCAATAGCGAGGGGTGGCTACAAGCCACCTCCTTGCTATTCTGAGGTGGGAGGGTCCGAACTGGCCCTCCCGTCACACACATGAATAATTTCAAGTTTTTATGGTGGCTAAAACTGAGTCAAAGGGATTACATAAGCATATGTTTCCCTCTATGTAATATCACACAAAATGAAATGAGAGTAATATGGGAAACGGTAAGCACTAAACACCTCTTTAAGAAACGTCCGAACCTCAGCGCTAGCCTTATAATTGGCAAGCCCAACTGCAAAATAATGTATGGATATCAACGTGTCCTATTGAGAAATTGGAGTCGTTCTCCTCCAAGAAATTGGTGATGGAAAGTAGTCGGACACATAAATGCCAAGCACATTACACGAGCCAGAGCCAAACTATGTAGTGCATGGGAGGGAAATGCTTGCAATCATTCACATGTTCAAGACATGGTAGTGATACTTTGAGTTTTGATTTTCTTCATTCGCACTAACCACCATGCCTTGGAGTTTTTCAAAGGTCAGTCAGTTTGTTTTGACAAATTTGATGTTTGGAATTTCTTACGTCACTGTTTTACTTTGACATCAAGTATGGGCATGGGAAAAATATTTCATGCGACGACCTTCGGTCGAAGGGGGAATCTTCTGTCCGAAGTCAACACCATCATCCTCAGTGGATAGTGGCCAGTACACCAAGAAACATTCCACATTTGGTTCTGATCAATTAAAAAACTTGACAAGTAAAGGTTACGACACTTGATGCATTCGTAACAAAAAATAATACATCATGTTATTCTATCACGCAGTGCACCAATCCAAATCATTCTATAGTAGTGTCACAACTTTGTTCGAATTGGATAGTTTAGCAAGGATAAGCCGCTTGAGAATGTTGTAAACTACTTTTTCCTAGCAGTAGTATGAAGAGATGTTGCAAGACTGGTTCTCTAAAATGGTAACACAAATCAAGATAAATTAACCCCAAGGTTTCATATACTTTCTACTAAAACCGACCAAGCCCGGGACAGACATCTCCTTTAACTTTGTAATGGGTTTGCCTGCTACATCAAGGGATTTGACGTGATACTTGTAGTGATTGACCAGCTCAAAGATGGCACACTTCATCCCAGTTATAACCACTCGGTGGTGGTAGCTAAAAGAAAGTGTGTCATCTTGGAGAATCAGTCACCATCATCACCACCAAGGTTTTTTTAGGTTGTTTCTCAGCTACGTCTATGAAGTACACAAAGACTCTGCTATCATCACTTGTGAAAGATGAAATTTTAAGTCGTGAGTTGTGGCAAGGATGAAAGACTCACAACGAAAGAACCATCATGCAGTGGCCTCCTTAACATATCATTCTTCCATGTTGGTGAGTTATTTCATAGTGATTTCCAATCCTGGTAGTGAGCAAAGACCTCGCGCTCCTACACCTCCGCTGGTTTCAACTCATTCCCAGGGTAATCGGGGCTCCTCCGTCGGATATGCAGCCACTGCTCATGCTCTTGAAAGTCCTTGAAATATGTGACCTCCTTGTCAGTGTTGTACTTGTCCCATGTTGCAAGGGGACATAAGCACTGGCTTGGTTTACGGCGGTAATGCAACCTTGGCTTGTAGGCAATGAAAAAGGTCGATGCAATGTTGGGGAGTGCATCAATTAGGGTTTTTGATGTAAACATTTATACTTCTCATGTTGTTCTTGCTACTGTCATTATTGAAAAACCCTAATGCAATTCGATGTCGATTATATATTTTCATGAGACTTTCCTTCAACGAATTTTTCATAAGTCGAATTGCAAAAGTATAACATAATAAATTACATTCGGTGCCTCAGCAACCAAAATATGGTTAAAGGTAGAAAAAAAAATCCCGAAAACAAGTGTGGACAGTGGTTCACGTCCACGTCGAAGAGGCGGTATGCGGCTTGGACCATGTTCGCACGTCAACTTTGTCAATCAAACTCGGTTGGCCACGCCAGGCCAGCTGCGTCAGACAGACGCGGATTCGAACACCGCTCGTCAACGGTGTTTGAGACCGGCCATCGCCAAATTTAAGGATACAATTTTCGGAATAATTCCCTTTTACCCGCCATTTGAGCGTTGGCCTGCCAAAATACCCACTTTTTTTAATAATTGACCACTATACCCACAAAGTGTGAATAGTGACTAACGGTGAACGCAATGCCCACCATTTGAGAAAAAACGCACAAAATACCGGTATTGTAGTCACATTTTCTCACCGAATGTTTAACGTTAATATATTTTTAAAATTTATGAAATTCGCTTCTTTCTTTATTCTTCACGTTTTGAGGCGTCATTCTGTGTGCATTAATGCGAAACTTTTTCACTTCATTCTGATATGGTCGACTTTTGCTCATGAATTTGGCAGGGGGCTTTTTCTGAAAGTTTGTCTGATGACATGTTTATGAAATGACGACTTTCCGTCGTTGCGTCTTTTCACAAATAAACATGCTAGAATATGGTCGTGCGACCGATATTTCTTCCACCAAATGGACGTTGGCAGAATCGGTCGCGCGACCAATGCAGAGCACAAGAGGGGGGGGGTGGGGGGGAGGGAGAGGGGGAACGGGTGGGCCGGCCCTCTCCCCGGCGAATGCGGAGGACAGGCCGGATGCCAGCTCTTGCCACGGCGAGGGCTCGCCGATGGCCAGCAGCTCGCCGACGGCCAGCAAATCGCCGACGGCCAGCAGCTGCTCGCCGAGCAGCTCGTTGGCCGTCGGAAAGCCAGCTGTTCGCCAATGGCCAGCAGCTCGCTGGCCGATGGCCAGCGATCAAGAAGCAACAAATATGCAACGTCACAAGGGCGAGGGCTCGAGGCCATCGGCCTCGAGCCCTTGCCCTTGCATCCCCCCTCATCATCGATTGTGAGCAGGGACAAGGGAATAAAGTGAGATAATACGTGCAGGATAGATGTGGTTGGGAGAGAAAAAGCAGCAAGGAGTGGGTGGCAGCGACTGGGGGTTCGTTTCAAAATATTCGCAATGTGTATGGGATGGACCTGTTGCGCACAAAAGTGGGTATCGGAGTCATGGTTAAAAGTGGGTAACGCGCACAAGTTTTTCAACTTTTTTGAAAAGAGAAAAAAGTGGGGAAAGCGTAAATACCCGGACAACAAGTGGGGAATCCGGTCTGCGATTCCCAAAACGTGGGTAACCTGCGCAGAACGTTTTCAAATGGTGGGTAAAAAGGAATCCCCCCTTCGATTTCTCCGCTCAACAATTTTAAATGTGCCACCTAAAAAACTTTTGTCCAAAGAACCATGCTTGAAAATCAAGATGCCCTAAATTATAGATAATAAAAAAAAGAAATCCAAGTGCATTAGGGTATCTTCTTTTGACATTATAGCTATTACACGTGTTGCACCTGCTGCTACAGCTACTACACATGTTTGTCTAAAAGGTACGGAGACTTAGCCTAGCGTGAGCTGAGAACATTCGGCGTCCGATGCTCTGGTAATCATACTAATGGCAATGCCACCGACAACAAAAGTAATTGCATGAGTGAGTTGTTGTGCCGATGCCAACTTGTTGCAAGTGACGTAGCGCTCATGCAACAGGTATAGTTAAATGTACCCATTTTGTATTCGGAGCATTCAATACCTCGTAAGAGGTAATAATCTTCAGCTCACATGGAAAAAAATGTACACAATACCATTACCTGGAGTCTTACATGTAATAATTTACTGCCAAAACATTATATGACATTCTGGATGGAACAAACCATATACGTACATGTCTTCAAACATGTTGAATGAACTGTTGTGTAAATCGGATGTTTACTTTCTGATTTTGGGACTTAAAGCAAAGAAAACCCATATATGGTTGATGGCGGGCCAATCACGCACTGGGTTTTGAGTGCGCTCTAGTTGTGCGCTCGCACTAGGCAAGGGCACTAAAATTCTAGTGTACTCAAATTGTGTATGTACACATTGAGGATGTACATACACGAGCCCCACGCACATGACCCTCCCAAAGGGGTGTGGGTCTGGTTTTCTATGTAGGATGAAATCACGCACTGAGTGCGTTACCAGTGTATTTTTGTATGGGGAACGAGCGCACTACCCTCATACACTAGCCGCACGCACTGGACTCCCCCATATGGGGGGTCCAGTTTTCCATATAGGACAAAATCACGCACTCGGTACGTGATCAGTGTATTTTTATGTGGGGAACGAGCGCACTACCCTCATACACTAGCCCCACGCACTGGACCCTCCCATAGCGGAGGAGATCGAGTTTCTCATAGAGGAAGAAAGCATGCACTGAGTGGGTGATCAGTGTACTTTTGTGTGGAGAACTAGCACACGTCCCTTGTACACTAGTCCCACGCACTGGAACCCCCGATAGGGGTGAGGGTCCAGTTTTCCATACATGATAATATCACGCACTAATTGCATAATCAGTGTACTTTTGTGTGGGGAACGAGCGCACTTCCCTCATACACTAGCCCCATGCACTGAATCCCCGCATAGGTGTGGGGACCCAGTTTTCTATAAAGGATGAAAATACGCACTGAGTGCGTGATCAGTGTATTTTTGTGTGGGGAACGAGCGTATTGCCCTCATACACTAGCCCCACGCACTGGACCCCCCCCCACAGGGGAGGAGGTCCAGTTTTCCAAAGACGACAAAATCACGTACTTAATGTGTGATCAGTGCACTTTTGTGTGGAGAACGAGCGCACTACCCTCATGCACTAGCCCCACGCACTGGACTCTTCCATTGGGGAGGGGGTTCAGTTTTCCATATAGGACAAAATCACGCACTGAGTACGTGATCAGTGTTCTTTTGTGTGAGGAACGAGCGCACTTCCCTCACACACTTGTCCCATGCACTAAACCTCCCCATAGGGGTGGGGATCTAGTTTTCCATATAGGATAAAAGCACACACTGAGTGCGTGATTAGTGTACTTTTGTATGGGGAACGAGCGTACTTTGCTCATAGACTAGACCCATGCACTGGACCCTCGACTAGGGATAGGAGTCCAGTTTTCTATATAGGATGAAATCACGCACTGAGTGCGTTATCAGTGTACTTTTGTGTGGATAACGACCGCACTGCACTCATACACTAGCCTCACGCATTGGACCCCCCCACAGGGGTGGGAGTTGAGCTTTCCGTATAGGACAAAATCACACACTAGACGGGTGCACTTGAAAACCGATGCAGAAAAAGGCCCCCATTAACCATACCTAAAAAAACCATCTTGTCGAGCTTAGTCTTGTAAGTAATTCATTTTTTTCCGTGATAACTTGCAAAACTCATCCCTCCTCCCCAAAACTATCAAGGAGAGGGCTGTAACTGGTGCATGTATTTTATATTTTTGTACACTAGTCTATCTTTTCTACAGGTACACAGACCATGAATGTGAACCGAGGGGTGCCCGACGTGATGGTCACACACCAAAACCTTGGGATGAACCTCCCACCTTGGACCCCTTAGCGTTTCCCGCCAACCCTTGAGATGCCGCACGACCCTCTCTTAGCAACAAGACGATTGCTAATGACCGAGGTTCCCTCTGTGCGACTCTCCCTTTGGCTTTTGCACCAGTGTGCGCTACGGAAGACTTGTAGGATCGAATGGACATGTACGAGGCAATGCTTGGAACACAAAGATAGTTGCACAAGGAATGACTCCATAGAATTTATAGGTCATTGCAAGGAAATGTATAAAGTCTCATGGTAAGATTGGCATGCCTAGAGCAACCCCTAGGCTTCCTTATGTTCAAGCTCCTATGAGCCTGTTGAGAGCCCCTCGGCGCTCATAAACCCTATGCAAAAGTGTAATAAAACAAATAACACATGTATCATATAGATTGCATTGTGAGCTTTCCAACACACCAAGTAATACCTCAATCTATAAAGAAACAGCTAGCTTATGGTCGTTTGCGTGCTCCACGCGTGACTGCCGGTAGGAGCATTGCTAGCGGGGATCCCGGCTGCCCAAATCACCCTTGCCTACAAATGCAGCTCCAGTTGCCATCCCGAAGTGCCCATGGACTCCAATGGACCTTGTCTCATTGGCCAAGTGTCCATCCAGGGGTCCTTCGGCTGCAGTGGGCGAGAAAGTCGCTCCACTGTACTCGGGGTCAGACCGATACTTAACTTGTTTTTTGGAGGTGCACTTCCCACCTTTGCATGGCCGTATCTTTCTTGTTCTTGCATCGAATGACCTGGTTCTTGGGTCTATTTTGCATAGTTTTCTACGTGAAACACAATGTGACCATTGAAGCATGCATCCGAAGTCAGCATGATAATGTAATCTCTGCCTCGACTGGTGGCTCCCATAATAACACACACTATCCTAAGTCACTTTGGCATTTTGTGGGGGGGAGGCAGCATGGGTGCCGGATGTCCCTCTCACTAAAAAATGGTAGAGTGTACTAGTGAAGTGTAGTTGGGAGGTGTATTGTTTTCATTTTATGGAAAAAAAACCATACACAAATGTAACTCTGCTCATCGACCGTTGATCTATGATGATCGAAGATCAAAGATCAAAGATCAAGGATCTCGAGCATCTACCAATAGGCAACGATGGACGATTGATGATCAGCAATTGACAAGAAATTTTCATAGAGGGATAGGCAAAGTTGGAAGATGAGGAGATTAGACTACAAAACGTACACCAAATAGTCGTGACCCCCCTCTTAATCCGTTGATTGTGTTGGATAGTGTAGCTCGTACGTGTATTGTGCAGAAACTAGTTCTGTACACCATTATATCATATACACTAATGTAATTTTTACATTTACATGAGATAAATAGGCCATATACATGATCCCAATACACTTCAGCTTTAGGGTGAGGGGGCACATGGGATGGGATGTCCCCTCCTCCCAAAAGGATAGAGTGTATTAGCATAGTGTAGCTGGAAGGTGTATTCTTTATATGATACAAGAAAAAACAAAAAAATGTACCTATGTTGGTAGACCGACGATCTATGAAGGTTGACAATCGAAGATCAAGGATCTCAATCATCAACCGAATGATTTTGATAGATGATAAATGGTCGACCATCGACAATCGTCGACAGAGACGCGATGTTGAAAGGCGAGGAGAGAAAACTACACAATGGACACCACATAACGGGATCTTCCCCCCCAAACTGTTTTATGCATTGGGCTAGTGTAGGTGGTTTGTGTATTGCACATTAACCAGTTCTATGCACAAGTGTATCATATACACTATTGTTCATGTCAATACACTTTCATTTGTCCATAAGATATACGGACCACGTGCACTATCCCAATACATTTTCAGTCTTCGGGGGGTTAAGCGCGTGATCTGGATGTCCCCTCCTCCCAAATGCTAGAGTGTATTAGCAAAGTGTAGGTGGTTTGAGAATCTTGTTTTTATGGATTAAAACAAAGTCATACAATAATGTAATCAATGATCATTTCCAAACGAAACATCTTTACCGTCAATGATTAACGATCGGCGAATCGAGTTGTTTAGCGAGTCATTTGAGTAGAGGGGTACAAGACCCCCCTACGACAGAAGAGAACCTGCTAGGGCCCGCTACCACGGGGCCCAGCAGGAGCGGGGACAAGCGAAAAATTAAAACACACAACCCCGGTTGTCATTCCAGTACAAGATTGATCGAGAGTTATAGGTTTGCGAGTCATGCGAGTGGGAAGTATGAGATCCCCCACTTTCATACAAAGGAACCTGCTGGGCCTCACTGCCACAAGGCCTAGCAAGAGCCTGGGCAAGAGAAATAATATAACCAAAACCCCAGAGCGTAACATTGGATACATCTTTATTCTGCCAAGTTCTGAGTCTAGAACTTCAATTGCTATTGCGTACAATAAACACGCCTAGAAGGTCTAAGTACAAATATATATTATTTTATCGAATTGTAAATGGAGTTGTGAAAAAACTAACATAGTTTTTATTTACGTTGGTGAAATTTACTTGAAAACTTCCAAGAACGATCATATGTTCACGCATACAAATACATCACTATATGTACGAACAGACGTTGGACATTAGATTGTGATATAAACTCCACTAAGGTGTTGTCAAACTTCCAAAGGCATACATTAAACATTGTATGAACATGTACATTCTATGAAGAGTGGCTTTAGGGGTGATTAACCATAAATGTCATGCAGATAGGACGATGTCGTCACCAGTAACTACAGCAGCTGTGCAAGCGTGTTGTAGCCATTTGTAGTTGATTATAGTAGTATGGCCATGGCGAGAGACCGCGTCGCTTGAGGCTACCCGTATGTTGCTTTACATACTACTTGCCAGAACAACTATGGTCGGGCAATCAACAACATTTGATGTTCGCTGTCACTGTGATCAAACCACTGCCATCCGCAGTGTGTGCAGTTGTGCAATTATGCCAACACTTGTCGTTGGCATTGACCATTGCTATACATGTTTGTGCTAGCTTTGATGCAAACATGCTGGTTGCTGCTGATGGTTCCCACTACTTCGTTGAGTATCTGGTGTAGTGCGTCGTTGGTGGTGGAGCTGAGAATGGCTCCCCATTAGAATTTTTCCACATCAAACTAAGATAGCTTGTGTTGGGTTAAGATCAAGATCAGAGGCCGATACTAAGTTGAGCATGACTGCTACTGCAATTCAATCGATGCGCTTGCAAAATAACTATGATGGCAATACCAGGGACCATTTGGAGGATTGGGAGCGTAAGAAGAAGTCAGCACCCCATTGCAAGATGATCGGTGCTTTTGTTCGCATACCAATAAGGAATGGAGACTAATGAGATGACTCAAACGTTGCGAGACTCATAGACATGAATGAGCAAGAGGGGCCACACACACCATGGAATCACGAGCAGGGCGCTTCTCAATTTCGAATGAGAATGAACAAGAGTAGTAGGAGCAGCAGACCAAGCGAGGTAAATCGGCTGGTTGAACGAACCACCCATGCAACCTTTCACGTTGGGTTCGGCTGCCAGCTAAGGATCGAACCAGTAGTTCACTGGCAACAAGTTTCTCACACGCCAGGATAACCGAGATGTGTGGTGTGCGAGGGACCAGCGGCTGGTTGCACACACGTATACACTCATGCATGCACATCAGAGAAGATTTTTTCCACGTTGACTACGAGCGCATGTGGATGCACGTGACACTCCTAGATGCATTAAATGCCGCAAAACATTTTCACACATGGTATTTGTAAGCTTCACTCTATATCCCTTACTGATGCTCTTGGTTGGCGTAGTTGCTAGTAGAGGAGATTCATGTGCAGCCTATGAGGGACATCTCAGCTTTGCAGCCTTTTGTGCGACCAATACCATCTTGGTTGAAACCTTCATTTATGTCAATTACCTGTAAAGGTGGGTGTGTTGTGTGTGTGTGTGTGTGTGTGTGTGTGTGCGTGCGTACATGCGTGTGTGCGTACATGCGTGCGTGCGTGCGTTTGT
>SZWC01006557.1:120527-136152 GCA_023375785.1 Penium margaritaceum
TGTCTGCATGTGCATGGACGTGTTTCGCCCTCCGGTCATGAGGGAGTGTTGTTGTGTGTGTCGTACACAGCTTACGGTGACCCCTCGGCTCATGTCCATTCACGTGCAGATCCCTGAGACTGGCGACGGTGGCAGCAGACTGGCAGCCGGTGGCGACAGGCGCCGAGAAGACTTTCGTATTTTGTAGACTCATGCTGTGTCAGAGCACGTAGGCGTGCAGCCTATCAGGATGTAGATCTCGTCGACGTGGCCGTTCTGGTTCAAACGGCTCGTCGTTCTGACGTGTCTGCAGGGAACTGTGACCAAAACTGTGCTTTTGCCACTGTTTTGTCCTGCTAGAAAAATAACGCGGATTGTGCGCCGTGTGTGTGTGTGTGCATCCACCAGATCCGTGGCACTATTTAGGTTGGCCAGACCTCAGTTGTCATCTCTCTTTGCACATTTCAAACATTTGTAGCTTCCGACACTTGTGTTTGTGTCCCTAGCCAACCCCTTGCTGTTCTCACCTCCACCTGTGTGTGCTAGTGAGTTAGCTAGCTGGCTTGCGTTGCCACGCTAGCAACAGCATTGCTAGGAGCTGTCTTTCACCAAGTTCATGAAATCTATTACTTACCTCATTTTTTAAGCTTAAAATTCATGTTTGGTGTTAGAAAAATATTAGGGCATTCAGTACCGTGGTACACATTTTAGTACCGTGGTACAATGTGTGTGTTATACATTGGTATACCGTGTACCAAGGTAATTGTATAATACCGCGGTATTTTATCAATACCGTCGGTAACGCGGTGCCGGTACCGGTATCGGTAATGAGCTGCCACAAAATCATGATACTGCGGTATTTGTACCGCGGTACTGTGGTACCGCGGTACTCGAGTACCGCGGTACTAAATACCGCGGTATTGCAGCCCTGGTCGTAGCACACATGCCTTTCTTGGGTTGGAAGGGGTTGGGGGGGGGGGAGGAGATGTGGTCACTATCTTTCAAAGATGTTGTTTCCAAGAATTGGCATCGATGTGGCATGTCAAGTGGTTGCCACCCTGCAACTGAGTGGTGGAACAAGAGGAAACGATGGACGCAAGAACTTTAGAAAGCTTCAAGCTTGTGCAACTAACTTGTGAAGGGTGGCTGAAGTGAAGAGGTAACTAACAGGTGATTGATGGATCTCTTTGGCAAAATGCGGCAGTTCATCACATTTTGTGACACGATCAGCACAAAGGTCACATAGTGTTTGTTCCTCGAGCGGATGGTGCACCTGGCGTGTCTCGGTCCATCACGAGTGAACGTGTCCAAAAAGTTTTGGCGGGAACTCATACAACGTTACCGCAGCAAGGTGCACCAATCAACAAGCTTCCACCCAAAAATTGACGGCAAGAGAGAGTGGATGAATCAAACCTTGAAGCAGGCTGGAACTCTATTGGGATCCTTGTGAGCAATTCACTGGCAGAGACGTGACATCACCACCTTCTATCAAAGCAGACGAGGGCACAGTGTACATCACTGGATTTTTTTGGGACACCGTCACTGTGGAAAAATCATGGTGTGGTCAAGTGATGGGGCTATGACGCTTCGCACAACAGGTGGGGGCCCTAAGACAATCTTCGGACGTAGATCAACTGCACACTTAGCGAGCATCAACATACGTCGTGCAATGCGCCGGGACATCGCGGCGGCGGGGGGGGGGGTGGGGGGCGGGGGGTAAGTCGCAGACGTACGCTAGTCCCTAAACTTTGCACGTGGGCATTTTTGTCATTACATCCGTGGCCCACCAGGTGTCGACCCCGGATTTCTACGCTGATTGGCTGGGGGAATTCCGGCCACTTGCCCCGACATCTAGAGCTCCTCTTGATACGGTCTTGACAACTTCGACCACCTTCCTGAAAGGTTGACGGTTTTATCACGAACTGTGTTGATGTTTCAATATTGTTCGGTTGAATTCTCGATGCCGCTGGAAGTCCTCATAAAAATGGGCCTTGATATTCGCGATACCCCTTGACATCTTGGTGGATGTTACTGAAGCGACCACTCATGACACGGAGTCGTAGGAGTCCGTGACCAGAGTGCCTCACAACCCAGGTAGGCCTCTTTCTCTTTTTTTTGCCGTTTCATGTATGTTATCAAAAGTTCAAACACTGGTCATTGAAGTGCACTTGTTACTAAACACAAATTATCCAACTGTCTCGATTCCTCAAGTCGTCCTCTGCTCTGCGCCCCATCATGTGAACCACTCACCTTCCATGTTATGCCGAATGGAGCGTTGATGGTGAAGAGGTAGAAGACGTCAGGTAGAGCACGATTTAGAATTTGGGACACATCAGCAATTTATAACAAGCGGTAAGTGTACTTTGATGACAAGTGTCAAAACGATCGAACATGTATATACAAGTGTCGAGTTACGAATGAGGTATAGTCGGGGTTGTTGGGTTGCTTGTCGAGCGACACGTGCAGAGTCGCGTCATGAGTGGTCGGATTCGAGGTCCGTTGAAAAATCGGGGGTCTTCGAGAATCAACGGTGAAGATGCGAGATGCATCTATATAAATCAAGATTCATTTGATGCATCGAGAAGTCGACCAAAAGGTCGTGATACTTCTGTTCGTAGGTTTGCGAGAGTGGTCAAAGCTGTCAGAATGTTTGGGGATACCCACCCAGGGCGAGGCAGTTGGCCGGTTTGCCCTCGTCCGTCGGAGTGAATATCTCAGTTCTCACGACGTAATGGGCTGTTTGTGTAATAACACAAATGCCCACGCGGGGAGATTAGAGACTCCTATACGTCTCGTATGTATCACTTCCCCCCTTCTAGCCGCGACGTCCCGACGCGCGTACAGATGTGGCCTGGTGACGGCGGTAGTAGCCGTCAATGATATGATCGACGTCTTCGATGTTGTTATAGGGTTCCCTGCTGTTATGCGCGGCGTCGTAGCCGTGCCACTTGACAAGATATCATGTCGTCTTACCGCGTTGTCGATGGCCGAGGATACCCTCGATGAGGTACTCTGTGTCTTTGTCCACTTGAATGGGAGGTGGATGAGGGACATCCCTGCCAGGGACGTTCTCTCCGGGGTCTGTGTAGTGCTTGAGTCATTTAACATGGAACAATGGATGAACTTGCAGTGTCGGGGAGTTCGAGTCGCGCAACCACTAGGGTTTGCATGCGCTCGATCTCAAACGGACCGAAGCATCGGGGTTTTAGCTTTGAACGGTTGGCTCCTCGGAGTTTGATGTTCGACGAGCTGAGGATGACTCGATCGCCAGCGGCGAATACGTCATCGCTAGATGTCGATCAGCTGCTCGATTCATCATTGCTTAAGTCCTCGCAAGGGTCTGCCATGTTTCCTCCTAGATGGTGGTGAAGTTGCGATGTTGAATGTTGACTGCGGGAATGTTGCTGCGTCTTCGTAGTCCGGCTGGTGTGGCGGGAAGTTTGCCATACACCACTTCAAATGGAATTTTACTTGTTGCGATAGAAACTGTCAAATTATATGCAATTTCGGTGGTCGGGAGTTTTTGTGCTCAATCCGTCCCGTGAGGTTCGCAAAGTGTTTGGAGAAGTTGTTCAAGCGTCTCATTTTTCTTCTTGGTTTGACGTTGTTCCGTCGGTTTGAGGATGAAACACCGTTGAAATTTGAATTCTGTTGTCGTAGTGAGTCATAAGTTTGTGCCAAAAATGGCTGCTGAATCGACCGTCTCTAGCGCTTGTGATGGTTCTTGGTACGCAGTGTAGCCGTACGATGTTGTTTAGAAACAATCGTGTTGTTCCCTTGGTGGTGACGGTGGTCATTGTCCGGATGAAGTGGGACATTTTGGAAGACCTGTCAACGACCAAGAGGATTGCATCATACCCCTCGGGTGTGACCGGTAATCCTCGGACGAAGTCCATGGAGATATCTGTCCATGGTTCCGTCGGAATAGGGAGGGGTTGTAGAATTCCGGTGGCCTCGTGCGACGGGATTTTTGTCGCTGACACGTATCGTAGGTTATGCAGAAGTTGGCCACGTCGGATTGCATCTTGTCCCACTAATAGTTTTTCGCCAGCTTCTTTAGTGTATTGTCCTCTCCAAAGTGTCCACCTCGTCTGGTGTCGTGGGACTCCTTGAGCAGCATACGTCAAAGTTTGTCATTTGGGGGGAGGACCACATGGCGAGTGAAGCGTCGTCGCTAGTAGGGTGCGTCGAACCAGAATTTAATTTTATCATATCCGCCATGCTGGTCGTAGCCTCGTGCGAACAATCGCTCGAGGAACGGGTCTCGCTGTAGCTGTAGCGTTGCCACGTCAGCCACAAAATCTGGTCGATGGCTGAGTGCGTCCGCCGGATTGATTTTGCCTGGCCGGAACTCAATATCGTAGTCGATCCCGGATTCAAGGAACTCCATCCATCAGGTTGTATGTCGGCTGAGATTCGGATGCGTCTTGAAATATTTCAAGGCGTGGTGGACGGTGCGCACGATGCATCGGCGACACTCCAGGGAGTATCGCCACGTCTTGAACGCGTGCACGACCGCCAGCATCTCCTTCTCGTGTACCACGTAGTTGAGTTCCGGTCCTCGCAGTTTTCAAGATATGTAGGTGACCGGTTGTCCGCCGTTGCCATGGTCTTGCAGAATGATCGCAACAATGGCTCGGTCTGATGCATCCGTGGCCATGACGTAGTCGATCATTGGATCAGCTAATCTTAGGGCTGGCGTTGAGGTCAGAGCGTTCCACAAAGCGCTGAACGCTTCTTGTTCACTATCTCCCCACTGCCACTCGTTCTCCTTTTGAGTGAGATTAGAGAGAAGTGCAGACACTCGGGCGCCGTCCCGTATGAATTGCCGGTAGTAATTGCAGAATCCAAGAAAAACATGAATTTCTACAATGTTGGTTAGTGTCGGCCAATCATCGACTATTGTCACCTTTTTTGGATCCATGGTGATCCGTCCGCCGTTGATGACGTGGCCCAAAAACTCGATCGAACGACGACCAAAGTCACATTCGGAGATTTTTCCAAAATTCACTTTTTAAAACTTCGAGGACTTTTCAAAGATGTCCATCGTGCTCCTCCTCGGTGCGGCTGTACACCAAAATATCGTCGAGGTACGCCATGACAAAATCGTCGAGGTACGAACGGAAAATGTTGTTCATCGCTGCCATAAATGTCGACGGCGTATTTGTGAGTCTGAACGGCATAACTGTGAAATCAATATACCCATACTGGGTCCTGAACGATGTCTTCTCGATGTCGGCATCTACCTCGCGTGTCTGGTGATATCTGTTGCGTAGGTTGATTTTGTTGAAAATTTGAGCCCCTCAGAGTTGGTCGAATAGTTCGTCAATCGGGGAAGAGGTACCGGTTCTTGATCGTAGCGTCGTTCAACGCCCGGTAATCCATGCACATCCGCATTTTGCCAGTTTTCTTTTTTATGAATAGAACTAAGGTGGCGTATGGTGACGTGGATCGGTGGATGAATGCCTGACCGAGCATCTTGTCGAGCTGCTTTTCAGCTCGGTCAGCTCGTGATCCCTCATCCGATGGGCCCTTCAAACAGTAGGTTTGCTGCACGGCTCCAGCTCAATGCGATGGTTGATGTCTCGCTAAGGAGGGTAATGTTTTTGGGAGTTCGCCGGGGAAGACGCTCGCAAACTCGTGGATGAGTGGTGCGAATTCTTTGGGTACCATTGCGCACTTTGTTGATGTCGATGAGGCCGATGAGGTCGATGATGAGTCTGGTGCTACCACTTTCGCTTCTTCCATTGGCTCAAGATGTATGAGCCACGCACGAGCTCCTTGCCGTATACAATGTTTGGCCACGTTGAGCGTTATCTGCTACACAGGTTGTTACTTTTCAGATTTTACGGCTTCCTCTGCTGCTTCCACCTCTACTGCTTTCACTGTAGCCTTCTGTCCCGCATGTGGAAGTTGTCGCTTGGCACCGTCGATCTCCACGTAGACGTCGCCACTGTTCTAGTCGACCTGCGGATTGTGCAGGTACAAGTGATCTCGTCCAAGGATGATTTTGTGATCGCTTATTGGAGAATACCTCCAGACTGTTACATCACGTAGATCTCCCACTTGTACTCGTAGTGGTTCGTGGAGTCTCTGTATCTGTAGTCTCCCTTCGACGGTTTTTCCTTTGAACACCCTTGGTTCGGTCTACAAACCCAGTTCGCGAACCATCTCGTTTCTCACAAAGCTCTGTGATTCTCCTCCATCAAATAGTACCAATACCGTTATGCGACTTTTGCATCCTCGAGGTTGAACTTTGAGCACCGGTTGGTCGTCCTCGTACCCCTCTTCGAACTTTACGATCTCATAAGCCCTCTGCAACGATGTAGGTCGTCCAGATGGGCGATCGTCCCGCGCAGATCGCTCCTCACGGACAAGAGTTGCGCCTTTTAATCTTCTCCTTTGCCGTTTCCTGACTCATTTTTCTACGAATTCTCCCCCTTTGTGGCCTCCTACTTGCTCCAACAATTGCAAGCGATGTGTCCGATTTTTTCGCATTTTTAGCAGGTTCGTGTATTCCTCTGTTCGACGGCGTCCACTTCCATTGGAGTCGAGGAGTCCGCCGACTGCTTTTTCTCTTTTCCACGATAATTGTGGTTGGGAGGTTGCCGGCCGTAGGATTCCTGGATACGAGCGTTGTAGTCAGCGTTGTTGATCCTTTATGCTAGTGCGATCATCCGTGGCAAGTTGTTCTGGATGCTGAAAAATAACGAATGCTCGCTGGATATCTCGCTTGAGGTCATTGTTATCATGAAAACTGAGTTCGTCGGGGGTGATGTCCTCTACGATGATGATCTCGCGGAATCTCTGCGTGTACTCCGCCACGCTAGACTGCTGACGTAGAAACTGGAGTTTGTGCCATGCGTCAGAATTCTCATTCAACCGTCCAAAGTGTGCGAGCATCGCACGCAAAAATTCATTTCATTCGGTTGGTGGTGCCAGTGAGTCTTGCCACTCTGGTTGATCTGCTCCAAGGGTAGAACGCTTGCGGTCGGCCATATGAGACGAGCGCCGTTGGCCGTTGATGACGCTCCGCCGATCTCCTGCTTTCGTTAGATTGGATCACCAAGTTAACGACGTGCCACGAAATAGCGCATCCGCAAGGTCAAATTCAATTTGATCGTCGTTGACCCCAGCAGCAGTGAAATACACCTCAAAACTCGTCAGCCACATTCGAACTGTCGGTCCTCTTGAGTTTGCAGGATCGAACGGTTCTAGTGGAGCCGGACAAATTTTGGGTTCGCTCGAGAGTTGGGAATTGCTCTCAACGAGCACCGCTTCATGCGGGCTTACGTTGCGACAAACAGAAAACTAGGCAACAGGTTGGGGTAGCAGCATTGTTGATGCAGTGTGAGGGCTTCCACGCTCGTTGCTGAAGTCTGCTGCCCCCTCAGTCTGCTGCAGTAGAGATTAAGTCTAGAAGCTCTAGATTTATTACTCAGAAATGCGCGCGCCAGTGTTAGCGCCAGAAAGCAGCTGAGAACTGAAAGTGACTGATTAGGAATGAAGAATGAGCAACAATGGGAGACCCCTCCAAATTCTAGCTCCCCCCACTAGTGTAAAACTTGTTACTCAGCTAACCAGCCAATCAGAAAATAGTCCTAGGCCTATTTTCTGGCAGGGAGGGTTTTCTTGGCGAGCCCTGCCAGACGCCCGACAGCCCAAAACCCGGGCGTCGACTGTTTTGCCTGAAAACTGGACCATACCATAATACCAATGCTGAAAACGCAGTCGTCCAGTCAGAATCAGATAGAAAAATAGCAACAAAGAGTTATGGCTGCCGAACCCAGGCAGTACCTAGGATGGTCCATGATAGCAAACAGTGCCACGCAGCAAGAGACATGGACCCTAGGCAGAGCATGGTGCTATAGACGCAATGGCACAGTCAAAAACAACGTTGGGTGCATGTAGAGAGCATCTGCGGTGGCAGTGACCGCCGGCGGTTCGACCACCGAGGAGGCCTGCCGATGGACCTGAGCATGTCGCCAGAGGGAGGAGGCTCCAGCGAACTGCGAGTAGGCCTCAGGGTGCGTCGGCTCCACCGGACGACACTCCAATAGCATCAAGTCTCGCCGTCAGTCATCTGCACGCCAATGTACACAAGCTGGGAGGACACAACAGAGCACAATGAGAGATGCACAAAAATAGACACTCTCCCATGACTCACAGGCGTAGTGCACATGTGTGGGCAGAGACACAGTCAACAACCAGACTCCTCCATGGCACACAGAGACGCATGCAGGCACAATGAGATTCACTCACGGACGCACGCCAACCGAACTCACAGCCTTCTTGAACGAGTCGCGCTTCAGTGCCTTGGACAAGAAGTCAGCTAGCTGCCGTGCTGTCTCAACCCACACAATGCTGATGCTTTCGTCATGCAACAAAGAACACACATAGTGATACTCAACGTTGATGTCCTTTGTACGTGTGTGATGTATGTTGTCATTGTTAGTGATGGCCATGGCACTCTCATTGTCACAATGCAACATGATGGATGTGACACAGTGACGTAACTCGGACAACAAACGATGCAACAACACACTCTCACAAGCGCCTGAGCCGAGGGCCACGTTCTCAGCCTCGGCAGTGCTACGTGCAATACACAACTGCTTGCCACTGCGCAAGGACACAGCCGTGCCGCCGGTCAGAAAGATCCAGCCTATGCTACTCTTACCGTCTGCACTGCCGGCTCAGTCACTATTGGTGTAGCCCACCCCGACAACAGATGGCTGGCGGCGGAACATGAGACCTCACCGAGGGGTTGAGATGACATATCATAGTATTCGGATCGCGCTCTCAAAGTGGAGGTGACACGACTCTTGAGAAAACTCAGCCAGGAAGTTGACGGCAAACGCGATGTCTGGACGCATCGTCGTCGCCAGGAACATCACTGACCCGATGAATCAATGATACGTGGTCACGTCAACTGGCTCTCCCACAACGGCTGGGTCAGGACTCTACAGCTTCACCTAGCCATCAGGTGACATAGGTGAAGATGCCTTGGGCACGCGGAGCAGGTCCTCGGCAAAGCGAGTGGACAGGGTCTGCACTTAGGCAACCTGGTGGAGATGTAGGATGCCCTAGGAGCGATCATGCTCGAGCTCCATGCCCAGGAAGACTCGGGCAGACCCAAGATCCTTTCTCTGGTAGGCAGTGTGGAATAGGCCCTTGACATGCTGGACAGCAGTCATGTCAGGCGACGTAATGAGGAGATCGTTGACGTAGACCAGGTTAGCGGCGAGGGTCTGGCCTCATTGGCTGACGAATAGTGCGGGGTCAGCAGTACTGGGCTGAAGGCCGCTGCGAAGGAGCGTACTGCTGATCTCCTAGTTCCAGCACCGAGGCGACTACTTCAGGCCTTAGAGGGTCTTCCGCAGCCGCCAGACTCTACCAGTGCTGTCGTCGAAGCCTGGAGGCTGCACCATGTAGAGCTCCTCATCCTCCAATGGACCATGGAGGAAGGCGTTGCTCACGTCCATCTGATGCAACTCCCACCCATGCTGGGCAACCAGACTCAAGAGCGCCCGGCTCGTGGAGAACCGGCCAACTGGAGCAAAGATCTTGTCGTAGCTGATCCAAGAGACCTGAGCAAACCCCTTGGCTATGAGGCAGGCCTTGTACTTGTCCAAGGACCCGCCTGGCTTCTATTTGTGCCGAAAGACCCACTTGGTACCGATGGCCTTCTAACCTGGAGGGAGGTCGACGAGGTCATACACGTGGTGCTGCCGGATAGCAGTGAGCTCGTTAGCGTAGACAGCATATTGTGCGGCCTCAGGAGAGGCGTGAGCCTCGCGCAGGATGGTTGGATCCTCAGGGCATGCTATGGAGCGGACTAAGAGAGCGTATGCTTCTTGAGCTCCAGGTGGGATGCGTGCTAGTGCAGCCATGACAGTATGCTGATGCTCGTTATGAAGCATGGCGTAGCNGGCCTTGGTGCCAGGGTCCCCACTCACGACCGTGGGAGTGGAAGAGACACGTGGAACGATAGGGGGCCGAGACGCCACAGGGCGAGGTGCTGCGGTCTGCACGCTCACTGACGGCCTGGGTCAGAGCCTGTCGCCAGAACCACGCGTGTAGCATGGTAGGGCAGGAGATGGCCCCGAGTCTGATGGGCCGACAGAGGCGGATGGGGCTGCTGGCCCGGAGGGACCAGCGTACGCGACTGGGAATGCTGGTGCGGTGGGGCCGGTGGACGCAATTAGGATCGCTGGTCTGGAGGGGCCAGCGGACGCGACTGGGGGCCACCGGCCTGGAGGGGCCAGCGGGCGCGATAGGGGCGGCTGGCCCAGAGGGTCCAGTGGACACAACTGGGACTGCCGGCCCGGAGGGACTAGTGGACATGATTGGGACCGCCGACCCGGAGGGGCCGGTGGACGCGACTGGGGTCGTCGGCCCGGAGGGACCGGTGGACGTGACTGGGACCGCCGGCTTGGAGGGACCGGTGAACGTGACTGGGACTCCTGGCCCAGAGGGGCCAGCGAGTGCGACTGGGACTACTAGCTCAAAGGAGGTGGCGGGTGCGACAGGGGCTGCTGGCTCAGAGGGAGTAAGTGATGTCCCACCCGGAAGCGGTAGGACAGAGGACGGACTCACCACTCTCACACACAACGGGAGGGACAACGAAGAGCCAGAGGGAAGGAGATCACACGGAAATAGTTTCTCAAAGAAGAGGGCATCCTGGGACTCGACGATGTAGTGCCGGGAGGAATCCCAGAAGCACCATGCCTTAGACTGACGAGAGACCCCGAGAAAGGTGCAAGGGTTCCCGCGGGGGGCAAGCTTGCCGCCGTGCTGCGGGGCAGGCAGTCACACAATGGCTAGGCAGCCCCAGACGCGAGCAGGACGGAGGTCGGCTCGCTGACCGCACCAGTGCTGGTACGGCGTGGACTGGCGGGGAAGGGGTCCGTGAGAAATCCGGTTCCAGACCCATGTCATGTAGGCCATGGCTTCAAAGTAGAAGCCATAGGAGTGGCCACACTCAATGCGCATGGTGCGGAAGGCATCGGCCATGGTACGGTTCTACCGCTCGGAGACGCCATTCCGTGCGGGCATGTAGGGCGCGGACGTCTCGTCGTGAATACCGTAGGAGGCGAGAAACGTCGTGGTCTCGTCCATCTACTCACCACCGCGATCGGAGCAAAAGCGGCGAAGGGATCAACCACACTCGCGCTCCACAAGGACAAGCCAGTCTTGAATGGCACGGGCGACATCGCTCTTATGCCGAAGGCAGAAGACATAGCGGTAGTGCGAGTAGTCGTCAGTGAGGGTGAGGTCGTAACGGCCATGCTCTCCGACGGACTTGGTAGGGAGAGGACCCATGACGTCGGAATGGACCAGGTCGAGAGGGACGGACGCACGGGAGGACCAAAGGGTATGTGGACCGGTGCATCTTACCCTGAGCGCAATCAACGCACAATAAGGGGCATGGCAAAGGAAAAGTCTTTGAGTCAAGGCCCTTAGCCGGCTGGGTGCGAAGCATGCTATCGACGGCAGTAGAGTTGACGTGGCAAAGGCGGCGGTGTAGGAGATGGGTGTGCTGTCGAGAGAGTGTACTGGTGACAAACACATGGCCTCTTGCAGCCGACGGGGAAGTGACAGAAGGAGAGGAGGACAGACGAGGCACATGTCAGAGGTTGCCACGAGCGGTGGCGTGAAGAACGACAAGACCAGATGGACGCAACGACATAGTGCCGACACCACACAAAGGCACAACGTCCATGTTCATGTGCTCAATGGCAGTAACGGACAGGAGGCTGAGCTTAAGACTGGGGACGAAAAGTACATCGGTCAGGATGAAATCACCGGTAGGACCACAAAATTGAACGACACCAACGCCGCGGACAGGTAACACCTGGCCAGAGCCTGTCCGGACACCGGATACATCGCCAACAGGACCAAGCATACTGAAGGCCTCACGAGAGGTTGTCATGTGATGCGTGGCCATGGAGTTGATGATCCAGGTGTCGGCAGGGTCCTGGACCGGAGTCGCCTGATCGTTTACGGTCACATGGCAGCACGCAAGAGACGCGGACGCGATGGAAGGGGGCGCAAACCGAGACTGCCAATCATCAAGCCACGCGACGTCGACATGGAGGGGAATAGGAGGTGAAGGCAAGACAGACAAGGAGGCAGGACACGAGTGCAGCTTAGTCTCGGTCATGCAGGGCAAGGGGGACGAGCAGGAGGTGACTCAACTCTCACTTCCCTGGATGGGAGGGTGAGGCAGGCCAAGCTGAAGTGCCATGAACTACTCCAACTGTCGCTCACGCGTGTATGGCTCGGCAATGTAGACTGAGTGCGGACTGACAGCGCCGGAGCCCGGATAGAGCGAGGAATGCACTGGTGAAGGGAACGAGAGCGCCGACGGCTGCGAGTGATGTTGCTGCAGAGCTGGCGCCGTCGGGACCGCTGCATCTGTCGGAGGAGAGGAGTTTTTGGAGGACATCGAGGTGTCAGGGCCAGCGACAGCGATGGCGGCAGAGGCGAGACGGAGCTCCCGCTGGCGACGCATGGTGGCGATGACGGGCGCCTCGTCCGTGGACAGCGGGCACGTGTACCACCCGTCCCCGGACTGGCCACAGTTGTGGCAGACTGAGCCACCACCGCTGGACCCAGTCGACTGCTGCTGGTGCTACGACTACTGATCCTTGCCCTTCTTGCTCTGGCGTTTCTTCTTCCCCGACGACGAAGAGCTGGTGGAGTTAGCTGATGGGGGGGAAGCGACGGCCACGGAGGCGACGGTGGGGGAGACCAGAGCCTTTGTGCGCTGAAGGCGGGACTCCAGGAGAGCTTCCTCAATCTAGATGAAGAGCTCGTATGCCCAGGGCATGAGAGTGCCCTGGGCCGGCATGGTGGAGAGTACGTCCTGAAAGTAGTGTACAAAGACGTCCGCGTACGCGTCAGTGACGCCACGCTTGATGGTGAGGAGCGTGGGAAGAGGGGATGGAGCAGAGGTGCCGAGGCGACGAAGGATGTTTTCAGCCTGTTGCCAGTAGGCGGTGACTGTCTCAGTCTCCCCCATGTGGAGGGAGTTGAACTCCCGCAACAGACGGCTGGTCTCAGCCTCGCTAGACAGGCAATGGGGACGAGTGAGGACGTGCCACGCGATTGTAGGGTCTTGGACGCTGCTAACCGTGAAATCGCCAAGAAAGGGCTCTAGGGCCAGGCGGGAAGCCGGAGGAGCGACAGGGACGAGGGTGCGGACGGTGCGACTAGCGTCATATAGCTGGTCGGCCTGGGTGGAGTCGTACGGAAGATTGTAGTATGCCCACAGGCACTCCCGCTACGCCCAGATGCGGAAGCTGAGCTCCCAACTTCGGAATTGCTCGCCGGCCTGAAGCGGCGGGGACGGCGTCTCGATGTCCTTTTGCCGGCGGCAGGCGCCTTGAGTGGGGCCAAGGACGGAGGTCACTGTCTACCGCTGGCGTTGAGTCTGCTGTTGCGCCACGTAATGCGTGGCAGCGGACACAGCGGGCCTAGCGTGGCCAGGAGGAATGAACAGTGTCGGAGTACTGTTGGCCGTCTGTGGGGCCAGTGGATGAAGGGTTACAAGCTACTGCGTCAAAGCGGCGAGCTGTTGCTGAATGGCAGCTCAGAGATCAGGGGTGTCGGCGATGACGCCTGTTGGCTGCTACTACTGTTGTTGGCGCTGTTTTTGCTACAGCTACTACTGTTGCTACTGCTACTGCTACTACTGCTGTTGCAGCTGCAGCTGCTGCTGTTCTTGGTCCTGCTACTGCTGCTGCTGCTGTTGTTGCGGCTGCTAAAAGAAAAGGGGGGGTATTCCCCTTGGGGGTCCTCCCAACGGAGGAGGACCCCTCCCCACTTGGGCTGTTAGCCATGGTTTTGGTGCCCCCTCCCTTTGCTGTATTTTTCTCTTTGTGCTGCTGATGTCAGCAGTGATGTCAGCCCAAGACAGCTGGCATCAACAGCTACTGTGGCGTAATTTGCTCCTGCTTCTGCTATAAAGTTTCTTCCTTCTGCCCTTTTTTGTTGATGACGTCAGCAATGACGTCAGCATTGATGTCAGAGGCTGAATGCTGATGTCAGCAGTGGCTAGATGCTGACATCTATAGCGGTTGTGGTTAGAGCCGCTGCTGCACAGCTACAGCGGCCGTTGTTGCTTCCGCTGCCATTGCTTGCTCTTGTTGCTACTGTTGCAACTACTGCTGCTGTTGCTACGACTGCTATGGCAGTAGCAACTACTGCTGCTGCTGCTCTTGCTTTTGCTATTGTAGCTGCTGTTGTTGTTGTTGCAGCTGCTACTATCGTTGTGCCTGTTGTGGTAGCAGCAGCTACTGCTGCTGCTGCTATTGCTGTTGTAGTTACTACTACTGCAGCTCCTGTTGCTGTTGCTATTGCGGGCTACTGCGACTGTGGTGGCTACTGCAACAGCTATGGCAACTATTGGTGGGGTGGGGGAATTTTTTTGCTAGCCTTTGTTTTCCCTTTCGTCTTGCATAGTGAGCCTTGTTGCTCGCTATGGGCAGCGGGCTACGAGCAACGACCTCGCTGCTCGCTGCCAGCAACTGAGTGCTCATAGCAAGCATCGAGCTCGCTGCTTGCAGCTCGCTGCTCGCGGCGAGCTACGGGCTGTGAGTAGATGCAGCTGCTGCTAGCTACTACCGGCTGCTGCTCGCTGATGCTGCTGCTGCTGCTGCTGCATCCGGCTACTACTACTGCTTGCTAATGCAGCTGCTGCAGCTCACTACTACTACTGCATACTACTGCTGTTTTTGCCTGCTGCAGCTGGTGCTGCTACTACGAGCTGCTGCTACTAGCCGCCACTACTGCTTGCTGCTGCGGGCTGCTGCTGCTACTATTGTAGACTACTACTACTGCTGCTGCTATGAGCTGCTGCGAGCTGTTACTGTTGTCGGCTGCTGCTGTTGCTGCGAGCTCCTGATGCTACCGGCTGCTGCGAGCTGTTGCTGCTGCCGGCTGCTACTTCTGCACGCAGCTGCTGCAGGCTGCTTCTTACACTGCTCGCTGCAGTTGCCTGTAGTTGTTGCTGCTGCAGGCTGCTGCGGCTGCTCGCTGGTGCCAGTCACTGCACCTAGGTGACGTTGCCAATTGCGTCGTCATCCACAGGTGTTGGACACGGCCTGCCGCTCACCTCCTCGCATCACGCGTGGGGGTCAGTGCTGTCGGAAATAATCCGGTAGCATTTCCCTTGGCCTAGTGGCCGTGGGAAGAAATCTGACGCCGCCACCATGCGGGTCAATGCTGCCGAAAGAAATCCGGCAGCATTTCCCCTACACTGGCGCATATGGGGGTCCGCCGGCGTTGTCTGGCACCTGTACGCTAGTCTTCTGCTGATGCTGCTATGCTCTACCTTTGATACCAAAACAGAAAACTAGGCAACAGGTTGGGGTAGCAGCGTTGTTGATGCAGTGTGCGGGCTTCCACGCTCGCTGATTAAGTCTGCTGCTCTAGAGACTAAGTCTGGAAGCTCTGGATTTGTTACTCAGAAATGCGCGCGCCACTGTTAGCGCTAGAAAGCAGCTGAAAACTGAAAGTGACTGATTAGGAATGAAGAATGAGCAACAATGGGAGACCCCTCCAACTTCTAGCTCCCTCCCACTAGTGTAGAACTTGTTACTGAGCTAACCAGCCAATCAGAAAATAATCCTGGACCTATTTT
>SZWC01006558.1:0-36219 GCA_023375785.1 Penium margaritaceum
GCGGCTTTCCATTCCCGCGCAAACCTGTTTCGCGGCATCACGTCCCGGTCGCAACGGACGGTCGTCGACGAGTCTTGAAAGAAAAAGGCGTGTCCCAATCTCGTTCGTTTTGTTTCTCTTCTCAGGCCGCTGCTCGTTACCGAAGGAGAGTCGCATTCCTCACCACAGAAAGAAGCCAGAGGATTGAACCCAGTCCCTCATGAGATTCCATGACGATAGTGGAACATTCTTAACATCTTTTCCACGAACTGGTGGAACTTTATACGCAAAAAAAACAGCCTTTAAGAAATTATTTCAATTTTTTGGGGTTACGTAGTAACCCTATGCAATCGGTTCGGTATCCAAGAATCAGCGCTGACGTGAGAAAATCCGCTGCACAAGGACTTCCGCGACGACAATTCTGTCTGCGGTCGGTGTTTCTGTCCACCGACAGCCCATCGATTATTTTTCAGGTATTTTTTTCAGCACTTCTGTCGCGTCCGGAAGACAGGCCATCTCTGAGCGCGATCTTTCTTGCGGAAGCGACTCCCAGTCCGAGAAATTCGTGCGAATCGGACAGAATTCGCGTAGCAACCAGGGTTTTTTCCGAAACAGATACCGGACATCGCAAGCAAGCACTTGACTCCACCGACGACGACTTCTCGGACAGAAGGGGAGGGTCAAGCAAAACACGTTTCCAAGGCAGATAACATGTTTGAACCCGGCTTCAGTCTATTACTACGTAACCCCGATGCAAGCCTGTGTGCAGCCAATGCCACTAGTTCGAAATAAAATTATTAGAATCCACTTACAAATTCTTCGATTTGCCAGAAACTCTCTTGCACTTTTTGGTAAAGAGAGTGAACCAATAAAATTCTCTAGATCTGTGAAATCCCTGGGAATTCTTGCGATACATTCAATTTAAGAAACATGGTTCCACCCATCGGTCTCACCATACGAGGTGGAAGGGAGAGGGCCAACAATTCCACCACGTAACGTCTACTATTGTTCGTTTGAGTGGCCTCAAAATAGGATCACATGTGTCTGTGGTTTCAACCAAGAAGAAAGAAGCGTGGAGTTGCTGTGGCCCCTCCTGCAGCAATAAAAACAATGGGCATAGTAAGGGACAACTGAAGTGGTTTCTTCCTCGCCATAGTTGGGAGGACAATGATGCATCCTCTCCGACGCCTGACGGCAATAAGGGATCCAAAAATTATTGTACTTCGGATGTTCATCATTTCAAGATAAAAGTGTGGGCACTTGTGTCGTTGAGTATCCAAACAATGTGGGCGTCACATCCAATTCATCATGGTGTGGTCGCTAAGGGCCTGAAAACTACATTGACACGAAGTTGGAGGATGAGCAACGGCAGCCTTCGGGTGGGGAGGAGGAATGGGATTCGTTGTGTGACATTTTAGAATAGGACAATGCTTTCTGTCCAAGCGTTAGCGCCGAAGTTGAACATGCACTGGTTGCATGCCATGGTGAGCTAGTGATATTTTAACGTTCTTTTTACCATGTGTTTTACAATTTCCAACCACATCTCCATGCTCTCTAGTTTATACTCTTTGTATGGCCTTGAAGGTTGTACCAATCAACATTACATGTGGTGCCACGAGGAAGAGAACAAAGGACAAGCTAATGTTGATGCAAGGGGTAAAACAACACGCGGCTCAAATCACCAGTAGTGATATAGTGTACCAAAGAGCACTGCAACTAGGCACACTTGGTGTGCAACATGCTGAGGGCTAAGTGGTCGGATCACACATGGCCAATCCTTGTTATGCTCTTTGTAAATCATCGTCTAGGCAGGAGTTTTTTAGTGTGTGGCGTGGCTTCTCTGGTGCTTCATTTTTTTCACATACAAGATCATTTGTTACGTTTACGGTCTACCCGTGTACGTAAAGTGTGGAATAGCCATGGTTGCTTGACTTGACATTTCTTTTGATTAAGAAATCATACCTTTCTTTTCCTACAATTTTTGTGTTGTATGCTTAAGACAGAATATTGCACTGATGTCAACTTTCATACCATGACCTTCAAATTCAATGCAGTCATACGACAATACATGTTGAAATAGTAGTAGTGACATGAAACCATGTTGTACTAACATTTCGAGACTATAGAAGTTACTCGTGTAGAATCACAAGTTATGAAGACATGGATTATGTGCATGATCAATTGTCCTATTAAATGCCAATTATGAAGTTTGTGTTCATGCTACTTTTAGGCCATTGATATAAGAGTGCAATATACATGACACAATAATGTGAAAGTAAAATGCTCCACCCAAGTATGAATAAAAAGCTTGATAAACAAAGGGGAAAAAGTAAATTCAATCATACATCGCAATTGATAGTGACCTCGGGGCTCAAGTCAATGGCTCCCACGGTCTTGAGGTATTAGGTGGGAGACAAGAGGACATGAAAACACCAAGCATCCAGCACGTGGTCCCGGGTTCTCTTGAGTGGTTCACCCATGTGGGGAAGCCCTCGATTGCCAAGAGCAAGTTCCAACGAGCCTTGCTCATAGCCTTTGCCTCAATTGCCTGCTGAGGAGTGGGTGCAGGCGGTGGTTCGTGTGCCTCCCCAAGCCCCAACTTCACACCAGCCCAATGCCCTACCAATATTTGCCCATGTAATGGCGTGGTTGCTTATAGGACCACTAAGAACCAGGCTGGGCAAGTCCATTTCATGTCCATAAAGCAGAAAACCCAAAAGTTGTTTGTTCTACTATGTGTAGTGAGACATTAGTGCCGTTGGCATGCGTCATTTTTGCATGCATGTTTGCTACCTACTATGCATGTCGAGGATGTTTATTAGATGTAGTACGGACTATGTGGCTCAAACCAGATCCATGGCTGCCATGGTTTTAGAAATTTGGATGGCCTCATACTTGGCATAGGCATGCCCAATGTCCGTGCCATCTGTTTTCGAGCGAGTGGAGATGCCTCATGCAGCTCATGGACACCCAACGCCATGGTATAAGTTACACAAAGATTCTATTGTTCCATTAAAATGACCCATGCCCACTATGCCTCTATAAGGCCTATGTATGATGTACGCCATCCACGATGTTGTCCAACCTAGTGAAGGTAGGTGGACAAAAGTTTGAAATTTGTGACTTTACAATAAAAAGGGGAGCGTGAGACGGATTCATGTACCTGGTACTATGCTCGAGGACAGTGCAAACCTTCACATTAAACAGGTTTAATGGTTGAACGGGTGCATCAAATAGTTGTGTGCATTTGTACTACGAAACGGTGCCTTTTGGTGGCCCTCTGTTGCTCCACTACAATTTGCCTTCATGGCATGCCACATAGCGAGAATGCACTACACTTTTGAGTGGAGATAAATCTTTCGCATGGGCTTGTTCTGCACATCTCATGATGTTATTCCATGGCTCCCGCCTGAATTTAAGGTGGGATTTGTAGCCATCTCGTCTAATGTGGGTTTGGGTGCTTCTTTCTAAAAAGTGCACATGGATTTTTACCTACGGGACAAACAAGGACCCCCTTCTAAAGAATTGTCCATCAGGTGTTGTTCCCATAAGAGTGACCGATGTGTGAATGAAGTTTCACCCATGGGTAACCGGCATAGAATATTTTCAAAAGGTGGATAAAATCAGATCGGCCCCAAAACATTGATATCGAATCTAAAAGTCAACATGGTGATCCCTTCATACAATGGGGACAATGGCAAGTTTTGTAATTGGAATGTGGACATGGGAGGAAAAGGATGGAATGCACGACATGGTATGGGGCAAATAAATATTTTGTGCAGGTGGTAAGGAAAAGCATGTTTAAATTCTCACTAGTGAGATCTTGATGGTCAGGCCCAAGAATGCGGGAAAACAAATACCAAGGTACGGTGAAAATCCATCGAGACCATGGTGTCACTCCATGCGTGTGAGGGTTGAAGGCAACTATGGGTGCGAGGCTCTTAAGAACTCTGGTTGTTCAATAATTGCAATGAACACGTAATACCTCCAAGGATGGCCCTACGCATAAAGGGGTTCCAAGAGGAAGGAGGGAGATGTGGCAACACCTCCATAAAGTTGGTTCAACGAGCCTCCAACCAAGGTTGTGGGAGAATGGAGGTCACCTATCGTCGTTGTTCATTCAATAGCACCTATACTATTTAGCATGAGGTTATAACAGTTTGATGTTCCCCTAATCATTAATCAATTAAAAGCTACATTCTCTTCAATCGGCTCTTCAAATGTTTAAGAGGTGGCCACGTTTTGGATTAGAGTGGAGGAAAAAACCATTTCAGTGTCATCCTCAATGACCATTGGGAATTCAAGTCGTGTAATGAAGGGGTGGATAGAATGTGACGGCCTTTGTTTGGGACCATTGATGAGAAAAGGAGTAACAGTTTGCAGTGCAAATCTTTGCTACTTACAAGGTAGTGACAAGGGCTTGGCATTTCACCCCTTGGTTGTCTTCTGTTGTTCCATTGACTACCATTATCATATAAAAGAGTTGGAGGCCACCTATGATGACGTATTAAGGTGCACTAGAAAAGACGAGCACAAAGGGGCGAGTGTTGATATGTTGGATGTGTGTGAAAGATGGGAGCCAAATGCACACTATATCTAAAGCTCCATATGAAACAAAGAAATGCATTTATTGTCACCATCATTGCATTAATGGGGCTTCAAGCTGTTTAAGAAAGGTCAACAAGGCCCGGAGCCGACATATGATCGGTTGGCATGCCATATACTTTTGCAATGTAGGTTAGAACATATTGCTAGATATGTGTACGGGAATTCCATTCGTCAAAATGGTGAGTGTTGTGGTGGGCGAAAGCAGGTACCTAGAAGATGATGTGGGTGCTTGAGGGATTGCTTTGTAATGCATTGAAGTGTGTGCACATGTGTATGCATATTGTAAAAAAATGCACGTATTAATGGAAAGGGAGGATGAAGCTCGTGTTACCGGCATGAACATTTCAATCGTCCTAACGTTTTGGGACAATGTTTACTCCATAAAGATGATGGGGGAGTAAGTTTCCGATAGCTTCCATCACACCCATGAAGACGATGGGATGATAAGATATCCTTGATGTACTCTATTCTGGATTGTGGGTTATTACACAACGATTTCTAAGAGAAGAGCGGATTGAGTTTGTTAGAAAAAGGCAAACCAATTTACAGGGAGAAGGAGGATGCCATTCCAGATCAAGGTAGCCAGGTGGTGTGTATAACTATTAGAGTCATGCTGTTTTTCAAACATTGCTATCATGAGTTAGAGTGTTGGTGATATGCACGAGGCCCATAGGTGGAGGTCATTCCATAATGAATGTGTGTGGGGAGTGATTCATCCATGGGGAAGCCTTGATTGGTTTGATTGAATAGTGTGGTGATGGATTTTGTAAGACGGGTGGAGAGAAGTTTCGTTGTTATCTCAGATGAATTGTTGAGTACATAGCTTTGCAACATTTGGTAATGTCCACTCATCACCAGCTACCCTTCCAAAAGACACACTTAAAATTGTGTACGTTACAAGTTTTTTAACAAGAAGATGTTCATATCGTTCATTGAAGGCGTTGGAAAAGTCTTATGATTTTTTGAAAAACCAATAAAAAATGGACATTGTTATCAATTGAATGAAGTTTCATGAGTTGTATCCAGTATAAAGAAAAATAAATAATGACTTTAAAAGAAAAATGTTGCAACCTATAGAAATCTTATATGTTTGGTGATTTCAGCAAAACGCAGACATTCCTTGTTCCAATAATCAAGACGTACAAAACGAGTTCAGTCCATAGGTCAACCATTTGGTTTTCATGGAAAAATTATGCTATTCTA
The DNA here is from genome assembly GCA_023375785.1 of Penium margaritaceum. Lineage (NCBI taxonomy): Eukaryota > Viridiplantae > Streptophyta > Zygnematophyceae > Desmidiales > Peniaceae > Penium > Penium margaritaceum. Next base: position 5,791 of record SZWC01006558.1, read on the forward strand.
CACAGATTCACGCCTTAAGCTTTGCTTGTATTCTAGCTAAATGAACTACGTGCTAAAATGAAGAACTTTTTTCAATACCAAGATCTCTTAAGAAAAATATTTCACGTCCTATTTTAACATATTTGTTTCATTATTCTCATGTTTAAAAAGAAATTGGAACAATGGACTAGTTCTCTTATTTGATAGGACAACGAAGACGCTTGACATGAAGAAATACATGGCCTAGGCATTTCAACAAAGCAACAATATCACTTTTCATTGTATGTAACATACACTTTAAGATGATTATGATCAATGCTCTTATATTCTCAATAGTGTGAATAAGCCAATTATGAAACACAAGGTTTCCATTATTTGGAAAGAAATCATTGGAAACAATTTCCACCCTTGTAAATAGTCATAATGTATAGGACATTTATGACAGAGAATTCATCAGTGAGTAGTCTATGGAATATCACAAAACAATATAACAAGAAAACTTTGGGCAAAAATTGCACCATAAAAACTTCATCAAGACACGTTTTTCATATCCACTTAATGAATAACCATGGGAAACATGGTTCGAGGGAGGGAGGTGTGGAATGTATCTACTAGAGTGCGATATCATATGAAAGGTTCCAGCCTAGTTGTTGAGAGTATGAGCCTCTAAACATCACAGGATCCACGAGTTTAAGAGAATACATAACCACTTGGACCCTTGTGTATGGGTTTCACTCTTTATCACAAAACACCAGAATATAACTGCCAAATACAAATCTGGGCTGGCAAGATTATTGCTATCATTGCAAACATTAACACACTGTTGTTGAATTGGGTATCATTTTTGAATCACATACTCTGTGATCACACATAGCATGGAATGGAATTCATCGGATTTGTGATGTTTTCTAAGGGGATTTTGTGGCTGGATACTTAATCTCAATGAATGGATAAGAAGTAATGTGAAACACATTTTATATTCTTCATTAGTGAAAAAAATCCATCATTTTGTCATGTTTTGCAACATTAAGAGTGTGATACATGTTTTCGACTCACTCCTTGTTTTTGAGAGGGTATTAGGAAGGGGTCCATCCTCTAACTGTTGAAAATCCCTTCTTAAGACAAAAATACATTAGGTTGTTCTCAGTAGACGGCTTAGATGATCGTCTTTCTTAGAGATATTATACAAGCCATGAGGACGTTTGTGTCTATTAGCATCGCCAAGTGCCCCGCAATTGCGGGAGTTATGCATTATCACCAACGCCTAGCTTAATATACTTACCATTAGCATTAACATTTAAGACTCTTAAGAGGGAATAAAAAGATGAGCTCCATACACAGAACAAATATGATGTTGTTTTAGCTTGTTAATCTTTCACGGAGACAAAGTACTTTGTGCTTGCTACGTTCTTGTAAGAAGATTACAAACAGGATGAAAACGTCTACTAGTATCATATAAGCATTAAAGCCGAAGGGCTCTGCCAATTTCTAGCGTACATCTTAAATTTCACATGTCTTCCTCAACCAAGTCCCTCACCAAAAGGAGGATAAATAGTAAACTAAATTTGGTGACACGTTCTTGCATGGAACATTAAATGACAAGACAAAATGTAGAACCATCAAGGTTCATTGATGGAACCGTTAAGGTTTAGTGACTACCAACGCCCCCGGAACAAACGAAACCCTTCAAGAGCAAAGAGACCACCTTTACCATTAAGAAAGGAGGATATAGGTGCAACATAGTCAAACTTCCACCCTTCTGATTCAGGCAATTTTGGTGCTTATTAAGAACTTCATGCACATGAATAATCTAGTGATTGCATTCAAAAACACTTGGGTTGTGTGACCATTTAGAATACAATCAATGAACAAGCTAGTAGGCTTGGGAATTTTCTCTTGTCTTTTGGTGAAAGCAAGCTTGATTGAATTGGCCAATGATGTGCTCTTCATGTCGATCAAGATGCATACCTAGACAATGTAAGAGAGTTTTGTTGCTTTTCTTGGGTGTGTGCCTACCCCATCAACAATGATGGACTAGGAACACACATGTAAGAGAATAAAAAACATGGCTAAGATGATGGAGCAAGTGGTTGTCAAAAAAACCCATCGCATGATTTATTCCATCACATCTGTGGTCACGACCATAGCACAGGCAAGTACAATGAAGTTTTTACAAAATTGTCATGGGTAGAAGGTTGCACATATAAAGGTTTCACTCTTCATTGTTTTCGTCAATATTTACATAGCAAGAACGGGACAAAAAACCGAATGATATCCATCCTTCAGTGTTAATGCAAAACATAACTATCGCTATGTGCATGACGGTGACACACACAATTACAGCGTAAATGTATTTCTTGTTGGTGGGGTTGTCATATACTAGGAAAGGAGGAATTGGGGATGCATAGCCTGGATCTTTAAGTAACCAAAGGTTTTCTTTCTATGTTATAATTTGGTGTGAGAACCTTTGGTTGTATCAATTATTTTGGTAGTATTCTTCCGCACACGCTACATCACTCTTCCCTTTGACATCCAATAGAACGAAAGCAATTTCCAAGCAAGAGCAAAAGTAACACTCATATAAACAAACACACAGGAATGATGCATACTGGTATGAACTATAATTTTATGTGTGATTGTCAGGACAAGAGATGACCAGATGATGATGGTGGACTCTTGACACCTGTAGGTAACGTCCTAAGAAAGGCATTAACAAAGAACGTATTCAGAGTGACCAAGAACAACATCATTCTGATGTCACTTTTTTATTTTTTGGATTTCATTGTACTCATTATGCCCATAGGTAAGAAGCATGGTGCCTCTCTTGTACCGGTCCGTTTATAAACATCACTACAAATTTCCATCTTGTTGTGGTCACTCTATGCATCATGTCACTTGGTTATGCATTGCATGTGGGTCATGGGGAAATCTTATTATGTGCTTTGTGCACAAAGAATAAAGCTCACATGTTTTGCAAACATATCAATACATAGGTTGATTGATGTATGATGGCATGAAACACATGGTTAGAACGAAAACTAGTCCATGAGCTATGAGAGAGACATCTGATGACTACCATTCAAATGGCATAATGATGAGCTAGATGTTTGTCGCGATTGAAGCAACAATTAGACTACCTACATGATGCATGGTTACCTTACCGTAGTTATCATACCTTGTGGCGTTCAAATATGGTTGCACCATTGCTTCTTTAAGAGATGTGGACTTGCTTCTAAAGTAGGACTGGCAACTATATGAATCGAAATTCAATATTCTGCTTCTTTTATTCCATGGAATACATCCTTTAAAAATACAGGATTGAAGGTGTTTTGCTTAAGTTAAACGATAGACGAAATCCAATGTGGGATTTTCTTACATCCAATTGTGGCTTAACTTCTTGGTGTAATATTTTATCACCTACGTGGTGTGACCATTTCTACTCTCGTAACCAAGCTTGCACATTCCGTATCCATGGCTACTCTCTTATGATTCCTCAAACATTATACAACAAGGAGCCAACACCTCACACCCTCCTTTACTACCTCTTCCAAATTTAGTTGGACAGAACACAATAAAACAAACACCTGCACACACACTATAACACAAGATTCTATTAGTTATGAGACCTTGCCTTTAATCAAAAAGATTAGCAATAACTTGAGTTTTTACACAAATATGGAACTTATAGGTGGGCTTTGAGAGGATACACAGAAATTTGCATGACTTTCAAAATTGGATGGACATTTAGAAAATGGATGAGGGAAGCTTTGGCTCACAAGTTTGGATTAACCAAAGTATGTGAGCTCCCAAAAACTGTTCTTTAATGTTTGTGATTGCATGCTTTTATATTCGCTCCTTCTCTTTCCTATTCTCATGTACTCTCCTCACCTTTGTTCATTTTATGTATAAAACATGGAATAGTTTCTAGACTTTACAACTGGATATTTTTTTTATTAACCAATGGTCGAGTATGTGACAAAGCCTAAAATTTTGTGTTGATAAGCCATGGGAATCATGGCATCATACTTCAACTACAATGGTTTCATCAAGAGGTTCTTGGAAAGCTTTACCATCTTTGAGAATTGTAACAAATTTATGCATATAACATTGGGTTTCCAGAATAATCAAATAACACTCTTCTAGGAAATAGAACTTTATGAAGATGTGCCATAGCAACCTTGAAATTTTTCATTGGTTCATGATTTTTCTTAAAGCAGCCATTCATTATGAAACTTCATGTGTGGCTCACCATGAACGTCTAATACCACTGATATGAATCATCCTTGTTTTAACAATGGTATACATGTCCTCAAGAGCTTTGACTCTTTTTATCCAATTCCACTTAAATTTGATCAAAATTCATGTGATAGTTTCACTTTTCAAAGTTAATTTGGTGTGTTATATTTCTATGGATACCATCCATTATTCCCTAAATGTGACGCATTAGTCTAGATAGTTATCGGATTTTTATGAAATCTCGGGATTTTTTCACTAGTTTGTTTTGCATCCTCACCATCCAAACGTTTATGAACCTTGCAACCACAATGGTGCAAGGAGCAAGCACAATTGGAAAAAATAAGAAATGACCTAATGTGTACTCCGATGATTGAGGGAAAATTCCAATAGATGAAAGATGTATCTGTACTTGGTCCAAGAGCTAAAAGCAATGGATAAAAATTGATACCAACTAAATTATTTAAATTCAACAACTTCGATTCACAATGAAATCAATTGACTATTGGGCTTAAGTTGCCATTGTAAATTTATGACAATTTGCCACATGGAGTAATGATGTGTGCAAATGAGGGAGTTTCAAAGTTTTCATGGACGAGGAGCAACAGTCAAAGAGTAGGGCACTCAATGAGCAAACCCCAAACCTAGAGAAAACTCTCTACAATAGTCCATCCCCCGAATCCAAGAGAAATAGAGTAAAATTAGCTAGCAATTGGTGGTTCACTTCACCAATACAAGGACCAATAACAACGCAAAATGATTTGGCCTTATGGCACCAAGTTTGTGATCAAATGTAAAGAACACCCAATATGCATACGATATGATAAAACAATAGTCTAAAACTCATTAATTCACTCTCATACTCTTACCTTGGCATGTTTAAGAGATTTCAAGCATGTTTAAGGATATGTCTAAGGCATAAGCTAAGCTACAGTAACTACGTCCAAGGTATGTGACATCATAGCATACATGGTATTTCTTCAAATTTTCCAAAGGCAATTCCATCACCTCCACGCAACTCCATTAGAGACTTGGTGTCAATAATGGAAAAAAGTGAAAGATGTTATGTGTGGATTCCGACATGACATGATGCAGATGATCGCAGTACATTAATTCATCGTATAATCTATCTACAAATCTTTAGAGTAAACATACAATAGCTTCCACAACCAAAAAAATTGTAATAATGATGGAGAATGGAAGGCACAATTATTAGAGGCCTTGAGTTGAATGGAAACTGAACTAGTCGCTTATTAAGGAGAATGGATTCGTTGTACATGCAAAACGTTGGGCCATGTTATGAGAAGGGAAATTACTGATTTGAATGATTTTATCATAAATCATGCCAACAAAGTCAAAGCCAACAAGGTCCAAGCTACCTATAGGAATACATTTGTAGCTCTTGCAACCGCTTGATACGGTAGCTAAACATTTATCAAGATTGATGTGGCCAATGGCCACCACATTCCCATGTGGTATTTGAGCAATGGACGAGTTGCATGATAGGCCAAGACACAAGCTTAATGGGACGTGCTTCCTATCATGATATCCTCTAGCACGGGTAGGGAGATCAAGGCGTAGTTTGACGCGTGCCTATACCAAAACGTCTTGTTTCTGGCCCTCAGATATAAGCAAACATACAAAAGTGTTTTCATTGTTTACTTTTTTACGCATTTTGTTAATTTTTGGATGATAAAATGTTTTTCGTGTCCTTTTCTTCTAATGGTTGAAAACCCCATGCACATTATTTGTCTTATGCGGATGAACATGGTAAAGGTAAATCTTGTTGTCACTAATTGTATCTGTTACATCCTTGAAAGGGTACCTCTATTTACATCCAACCCTTCATTTTCACCATGGAAATTGAAATGTAGCTTCACCTTTGAGCAACCTATATGTTTCCGTTCACCTATGCCATGAATCAATAGAAAATGATGTCAAATCTGGAAAGCATAATGGATAACTATAGAAGAATCTTGCTAAATATCTACAATCATTGTGTACAGTTTATTCTGTCTCCGAACTATCACACTCCACATGAGTTTGGTTGAATACGTGTAAGAATTCATACACTTGTGATGAACAGTGGGTCTTGGTGCACATGGGCATTCAGTCGTTTGCCATCATGAAGTCCCAACATACGTTCGTCATAGCCCATGGTTCTCTTGCATGATGTAGCTTCATAGTTGGTGAATGTCGAGAAGTTTCTATGCCATCCCATGCCTCGGATTGATCGAAGTGATTGTAGGGAAATTGGCAACCTGAAAATAGGTGCACGCAACTATTAGATTATGATAATGACTCATGGTAAGACCATTGGTGAATCCTGATCATGACCACTAGACAAACCATATAAACGTTCTTTCCAACCCAAGATGTCATGCATGTAGTGGTTTTGAGTGACCATAGACAAGTTTTGATGTTTTCCATTTAAAGTAACACTATCATAAATGGCTTATGTATGTTTCTCAGAATATAGAATCAAAAGGCAAAATATTACGTGGCTTCTTCTGGTTTGTGTTGAAGATGAGTTTACTGACCCATGGCAAACACGTGTCACGAAACAAGACATCCATGTCATCACGAGCTATGAGCGTCGACAAAAACACAATACTGAAGGTCTTTCATTTGGATATTTTGCCTCACTAAGAAATGGGACAATAATGTTACACATGGGTATAGTGTACAAGTAATATTGTGTTATTGCCATGATTGATCTTATCGATAAGAAGGGGTTTGAAAAGCTATCCCTAAAGAAGAAGCACAACTCTATACAAAGGAGTGATTTTGTTCGAGCATCATATGAACGTGGAACTATGGATAATAGATGTGGTTTTAATTGTAGCCTCTTTGAAAGGAATTCAACTTCCTCTCTAGTGAATTCTTGCCTACAATTCCTTGTTGTGTAATAAATGTGCCTATTTTTAAAATAAATGTGAACTTTTCATAAGATGGACGTGTCCTATTGAACATATTTTGTTTCAATGTACGAGACCTCGTCAATTATTTTTCTAATTCACTAAGTTCTTTACATATGTTCTACCATGTGGGGATCAGAGCCAATTTTCAAAACACTTGGCACATTTTCCAATTTCTCAAAGTGTAAGGGAAGCTGTGACCCATCTGCTATAAAATGACGCTCTCTCCTAAAGACCACACTTCTTGTTAATCAAACACTAAAATCTAGATATCCTTACTAAAATTTTCCCGGATTTATTAACAATCTAGTCCATCATTTACGTGTGTTGGTGTGGATTTGACTTCTTGATTTTTGGGCTATCAAACTTGTCTAACTAAATGCCAAACGTTCAAGTGAGCATGAGCTTCCACATTGAGGTGCCAAACCCTCCTTGGTACGTCACAATGATGCCCGTTAGAAAATTTCGCCATATGTGATATAGTATTTCAAACAAGAAATCAATGAAGAACATACATTAAAGTTTTAAAAACTCAAGATTTTGTATGGTAATGTGACTAAATATGAGGATTTGATGCCCATGTCATGCTTTAACTAGGGAGTCTTGTGGTGTTAATATTATAACACTAAATCTATTCAAAATCATTCATTCACTGATTCACTTGAGATCATATGCTACTATGCGCGACCTTATTTCTGATATGTTACATTATTGACAGAGTATACATTCACCTTCTAGTTCGCTTCTGCAATTTTATGCAAGCGACACAACATAAGAAAACGGATGCAATTGCACTAAAGGTTGACGTCCATTTCAATGATTTGAGTTTGACTTGTTGATTCAAGCGGTATGTTCTTACCAGAATTGAAGGAAAGCACTTCTTTTCCTCGTGTAAACAAGTAACCTATGGTGCCTGTGATATGAAGTTTGGTCGGATTCTTCAAAAACATATTAAGAAGAAGATATTATGTTAGTCACCATTTTCATCTTCGTAGAGAAGGGAGAGTGTAATTAAGTAATGTTTGAGGATCACTTTGTGCATGTTAATTTCAAATCAAATGTGTGACAAACACCTAGTACAATTTGTTCTTGCTTGATGGTAGATTGAATGGTTATGCAAGGATACATAAGTTTCATAGCCGGGTGCATGAATTCAGAGTTCATCGTTGAGGTTGAACACAATACAACCACATTGTAACAAAACTATATATGCATATAGGAGTCTCATCGTCGAGCCATAGATCTCATGCGGTGAGGAAACCTATTGGTGGGGATTTGTCGTGGTGAATAACAAGACGTTAGGTTGCTCCATGGAAGTTGGGCTCTAACCATGAGGGTGTCAACATCAGGGTGACAACCATGAGGGTGCCAAGGATGGAAAAAGGATTTTTGGAAAGAAGGTGTCAACATCAGGATGTAATCATTGACTAAGTTATGTTTACAACCCCTAATGTATGGGGTTGTAAATCATGATTTACAAATGAATCATAAGAGTGAATATAGTAGCGACGACCAATTCCCACCTTGAACAATAACAACGGCCTAAACAAAATTAGAATCCCACATTGGTGATCCTTGCAACCATATCAAATCCAATGAAGCACCTTGTAAAAACAAGATTCAGGCTCGCTCAAGCCCCTTCTACGAACAAGAATAAAAAATAAATTACCATAAAACAAACACTAATATAATTGGTTCATACCAAACAGAGATGGTATGGTAGAGGTAGTAAAGTAAGAAAGAGGATGTATGCCACGTAAAATTTCCACCAGTAGCATATATGTGTTGGAATTCATCTAACATGGACAGATTGTGAGGTATGTTCAATTATAGAGCTTACTTTTACATCGTGGAGACCCACCAATTTTGAGTGACTACAAGCAAGGGAAAGAAAAGCAACTAGAAGGGAGCAAAATTTGTTATGTGTTAGGCTTTCTTTGCCACAAAGGCAAATAAAACCATTTATCTTGAGTCATGTTTGTGTGCCCTTTTTGACCCTCGTGAATTTTTCGAGGACAAATGTAGCTAATGATTTTGTTCTATGAGCACCTTAGCCATTATGCATTACTATGTTAATGGCATGGAAAGGATATCTGTGCAGTTTATTGGTTTTCTTTTGGCCAAATTAGTCTCTAGACCTAGTCACTTATGACATAAGACCATGAGAAGAACGGATACATGCCCTAGTCACAATTATCAACCCCATACATTGTTCTTCCATGATAGCTCTTCCACATATTATGCATTGTTTTCACCACGTGTAAACATAACTTAGTCAATGATTACATGTTACTGATCCCCGTCTTTGACTTTCTCCTCAACAACTTTTAGTAGACCACACGCTTTTACAATGTGCCCAATAGTTCGTGTGATAATGAAATCGAACCCCATCACTTATAACTTGAAATCCACAATGCTCTCAAAACCTCTACCCCCTTTCCTTCACATGGGAAACATGCAATCATCTATCCATAATATTTGCAGCATGCTCCCTCCTTGAGACTTCAACTAGGAATATTCTACGAGTATGATGGCAAATGACACCAATCAGATTCGAGGATCCTTTACACATTCCATCCCTTTGTATGAGAATTCACTTTTCTGTTGCCCCGTAATAATCCTCTCTCTCAAGTTATTTGAAAATGTGTCTCCACACCCAAATGACATGAAGCGTCTTCCTCACCCATGCCTATGTTAACACATTCAAGCTAAAAGCATACGCCTACTCCCTTCCCACAATTAACCAAACAAAACTCAACCAGAAAATCCAAACATCCCTCTTTCTTTGAACATTGGATGTGAAATCCATTCCCAACTTCACCTTAGAATGTGTGCTCCATTCCAAACGTGGGCTCGAACAAAGACCCAAGTCGTTTAGCTAATGAGGGTCAAGATGGACACGTTAGAATTTTTAGCATTCAGAATGATGCACATTGGCTGTATGGCAAACCTACATACAAGTCCATGACGTGCCCCTAAATGGCTCATTCCATGTCATAGAAGGGCTAGATCAAAGCCTACCACTTATCTAGAGTTATCTCACAGGAATCATGACTTCCACTTGAATCAATTATACTAATAAGGCCTTTCAAAAAAAGTTGATTTCCTATGATTCTTTATTGGTGTAAAATTCTGTATTTTTCAGTAATTTGTAGGAAAAAAATGAATGAAGTTCTATAAGTTTACGCCTAAGACCTAAAATCTTTGTGTGCATTATCATTTGAACATATAACAATACGACCAAATACTTGTTAAACCATAACTAACAAGGGATTTTTCTTCCTTCATCACCAAAAGTAGCTATAGGATGGAAATCCTTATAAAATTGTGAGGTATGATTCATTGTGTAAACTAAGTACACTGGTTTACAAGTGTTTCTTCTATGTATGGTTAACGACTTCCAATTTAGAGGGTGTATTGGGAAATGAGAGGATATGAAGTTCATAGAAATTGTAGTATGAAGGAGATTACACTCTACTCATTTGTGTTTTGGTTGAGGGTAAGAAACAATAGTGTTCATTTTTTTCTCAACCATTGAGGAATGTTAATAAATCCAAGAATTTTCACAAAAGACAAAATCTTGATATAGGCCTTTTATGGTCTATGTAATTCGCATATCTTTTGCTTGAAATGACAATGGGGAAAACGTGTGAAACATAGTATAGGAATCGATTTTCAATGATGCTGTCAAATTTGTGAATAATACATGTGTACGATTATAGAAGGCCCTCTTTACCCAATTCTATCAACAGAGTGTATTTGTGGGTGTATCCACTCGATTTCTCAAGAAATACACAACCACATTAGTTAGGTCCCTTTCAAAATAACAAATTGAATCCCCTAACCCAACCCCACCCACACCAACCTCTGCACCAAGAGTGTATTGTTGGTGTGTATTTGGATGTGTATATTGCACACTTCTTCTGACAAACATAAGTTTACAATAGAATTAAACCTTCTTGTTGCTTCTTTAATACTTTTAAAAATTCTCATCATTCGTGTACGACTTTTAATCTCAACTACATATAATATTTGATGCATTCAAGCACTACACGTTTCACCCCCAGGGGGGGGACCGTTAATTTCCCCCTTATAAAGAAATAGAAAGTGTATTAGGTGAATGTGTTCGATAGTGAAGGATGCTTTGTCGGAGAATGATAGAAAAAATGTACACTAGTGAACATAAAGAGCAATGGTGTGGGATCCATTGATTTGAAAGCATCAACAAAAAGAAATCAATTGTCCAATACTTGTTTCAAGTAATTCTCCAACGTCTAGTTGAAGTTGAGAACTGCAGACAAGATTTTTATTGTTGCATTTGCTTTAACTAGACAAACACGGTTCATTTGAACATTCAGAATGCAACAAAAACTTTTGAACCCTTTCTTTGCAATCCACAGACATGTTTCTTCCCAACAAGTGACTTCCCTCCCCCTCACATAAACCAAAGTTATATCAGGGGAATGTATCCTTTAATGTATCAAGCTCACTTCATAGTAAAAGTATAGAAGTGGACTATATAGTTGACCTAATCGTAACTTCTTCATTATCCTACGTACATTGTATGTCATTCGTGTGTTGTTTTGAACCCATTAAAAAACATAATATAAGACACTCTACAAACTGCATTTTGCAAGGGGGGCTGCTCAGATTACACCCCTCCTAAAACAAAGGTAGAGTATCATGTGAATGTGTTGGAGAGTGAAAAGTGGTTTGTAAGGACGAGATGGAAGCATGTTTCACTGGCAAACGTCTGTTCGCTCGTGACGTTTTACATGCATTAATTTTTAGGCATTAATGGATGTAATACTCTAAATGTTTAGTGTTTACTAATGGTTTTTGTTTCTTTGTGTACAAAGTTACTTGTTATAGCATTCAAAATACAGTATGAACCTTTGCACAATTGCTTTGTGAGCAACGGTCCATCTATTTCTCAACTATTGACTCCCTCTACTCCCTCCAACCATGTAGTTACTGTGTAGGGGTTTAGTATGATTATGCGTATTGGACAGGTTTCTTAAGGCATACTCCACCTTAGCTTCCTCATGTGTTTTAAAAAAATTCTCATCTCATTTCAATTTGAATACTTCTACCTATTGAACCATTACGTTTGAAGGTGGGCTTATAAAGTTATCCGCAAGAGTCACAAATGAAGTGCATGATATTAAAAAGGTCTTGTGTTTTGGACTGCAAATGTAAGTGAACTATGTTGATGGGTACAAAATGGTGCATGAAATAGTTGTTTGAAGCTCATATCATGGGAGATAGTATCATGGACTAAATATATCTAGTAACGTTGAACAACACGACAATTGGCAATGTGTTTGATGCCTTTCTGGTTAGGGGGTGAAAACAAAACTCATCATTAAGGAAGGTATGCCATGTATGTTAGGAAATGATCATTCACCATAGGCTCCACATATTTGATGATGCTTAGTCTTGAATGGGAAGCACCTTCTCCTATTGCGTGTGAACAAAGAAAAATTGGTGTGAAGAGATTTCATATGGTGGTTGGCTCTTAATTCGTAGATCCAAACCCTTGAAAGTACTCAAAGAGATGACATCACACCAAAAGTAAATACAGTTATACAAGAGGAACATTCTTGGAGGTCTAATAATGACCAGGAAAACATTAGGATATGAATAGAGACACTTACAGAGTTTTGAACGAGAAAAACACACGGAAAAAATATTTTGAGTTCTTCTTGATGAAAATTAAAAAGAAAGAAAAAGATCACGAGACCACTACAATGTTACATTGGTTTTCTACCTCTTTCTGGATTTCATGGGCCTAATTGTTGTGTGAGGAATTTTCCTAGCTATGTTTACCATGTTTAGAAATATGTTTGGGTCGGTAGGTGTAGGAATTACATTTAAGGCAATTGTCATAGGATTATTCTTAGTGGAGCACAAGGACGTTGAGGTTATCTTAGTTGTATCCATTTGTATGATAGGCATGTAGAATAGGAATTGTATAGCCACATTGTCAAGAATCATAGCAAGTGCTCCTTGACTGTTTATCAAGCCTTATGATTGTGACACATTCATGCTAATGTATTGTTGTAGATGACTCATTATTATTTGATACGATGATGACTTATCACTTTGTAGGTATTCCATGAGTAGAGTTCCTTTCATGGTAGAGGTTTTGTTAATGTGAATATTGTTGAAATTTCGATCCCTACTACATCTAGTAAATGATTTATATCAATTCATCACCATAAGAAAAACAGTAAAAGAGAAAATGCAATACACAAAATTTCATTAAGGAGAAAGATTAGGTAGAAATACAATAGAATAGTGTGTCAGATTGCACAAAGTTGGGTAGCACAAGTATGGTTTGTGTTTGTGAGACTTTGGAGAAGAGGAGAAAAGAGGCACCATGAGGCACAATCCATTTTGGGAGAACCAATGTCCTTGTAGTTTAAAATAAAAGTGAATACATTGAGGATAAGTGCAATGTTGATACTACTGATTGATTGGTTTGTTGTATAAGCAAAACTGATATTGTTGTTGTGCCACAAATCATGGATGCTACCGTGGGCCTAATTGCAGTTATGAAATTTCAACTCAGGAAACTATTAGAAATGCAAAATGCTAACTGATAAGGTCCACCATTACTAGAATAACAAAATTAAGTGCCACTTTACCCTTCTTGTGGGCCTTAGTTGTACTCCATGGAGGCGTGGGCGTGGATACATGTGTTTTGTGTGTGTTCATGCACAAATTGGCTCATGTTAAGAAATGGTTTTCCAATCACATTTTCATAACATTATCAAAGGAAGTTCTTTTCAACACAAGATTTAACATCGTTATAGCTTCAAATTCATCACTGAAACCGTTGTAATATTTCTAAGAGTGGTGATTTTCTCACCACTTCAACCTTAGGCAATTTTCTGTTTGTGGCACCAAGTTTGAGAATTTTATGATTTTAATTGCAAGTGAGAAGTGTCATGGGTCATGATGTAGCGACTTTTCCTCCTCTTAGTAAGAACTGATATAATTTGCTGCGCATAATCTACAACTATCCTTGTGTTGTAAAAGAGTAATAGTTTTTTTGGAGCTTCATGTTCCCATAGCGTTTTTGTTTTGTTGATAAAAAGGCAATTTCAATTACTACAGGGTCGTGGATTTTTGCAATATTGTCGCGTCTTTGCACTTGATTCCATAGCTGGACTGGTTAGTGATGCAACATTAGTCCTTATTGGACATAGAAAAGATTAAAAAATATTCATACCTTACATTTTTTCATATCATTTTGAAGAATATTGTGATATTTATAGACTTTCTTTCATGTTGATATTTATTCGCATATATACATCGGATTAGTTTATGGATATAGATATTCCTTCAGAAGATCATCTATTGTTTTGTTGGCTTCAACATACTGCGTCATAACTAGCCAAATGTGAATGAGGGAATATGTCCGGCCAAAATTGAAAGTAGAATCAGACGCTGGCTGGATCGCTGATGATTGTTCAATGATGTTGAACCGAGTAAATGCATCAAGACATCGTTTGGAAATGCGGTTTTCATTCTTGCGCCATTCCTGCCTTACCGGAATCGGGATCCTCGTTGAACCGTTCTTGCCCGGTACTCCTGATATCCTATCCGTCGCGAGCTGTTGGTGCTCAGAGTCAACGGTGGTCTAGCCGCCTGCTCGAACTTCAGGTCGGCACGTATGGTGAAGGATGCCGTTCAGGTACATGTGCTGGAAGAGGAGTCGGCGAGGGCCATAGGCCAGTACGTCGGAGGAAAGTTGACGGTGGGAAAGGTGAAGCCAATTGATATACACGTAGTTCGTGAGACTCGTTTGTTTCACATATTCGACCAGGCGACGCTTGGCTTGTCTTGCAAAGACTGAAATTGATCGATTTCCGTATTTTTTGTGACGGATGTCAAGGGTTTTGCACGCTGCATTTCGAACTAGGCGTCTTCCTGTTCAGTACTCCCTGGTTGTAGTGCTGCACTTGGGTGCATAAATGAAAGCACATATTCTAAATGGAAACCTTTCTTGACGAGAGAAGCATTGTGATGGACATTCGACGACTATCTCAACGGAATCTGGTATTTTTTGACTATGGACTAACCAAACTATAAAAAAGTTACCATGGACTGAATACAACTTCGGGAGATAATGCGAAAGGCGAGTTGTCAGTCGACTTCCAAAGGAGGCCACTGGCATTGATATCGAAAGTCTAGGGAACCCTTTCGACATCATCACATGTCATTCGACGTCCTCCAACCGTAGACGCTAGCACAATGTCAGCCTTCGATGGGCTGCAATATGAAGTTCATGTGGAAGATTACGGCAGCCACAGGACGCAAGAAGTGCTCCGCTGTGGTCCAAAGGCAGTGTACGAAGGTCGACATCGAACTTCATCGAGGACAGGACGGTCAAATGCATGCAACGGCCATCGGATGGACGCGTGACAATCGATGACAGAGTCAGCTGCACACGACCTCACAAATTGGGTCCGCGGAGGTCTCACTGCGAAGTCTAGGACGCAAGTGGGGTTCGTCACGAAGCAGAAAACATTCTGGACTACAAACAACATTTCGCAGCAGATATAGATCCTCAATAGACGAAATCAACCGCATTTCCGTCTACTAAAAAAACCGATCATGATAATCATACAAAAGACTTTCAATACACTTGCCAAGGGAGTCCTATGTGACATCAGAGCATGTTTTTTATTACACATAAAACAGAACGACAGCATCACCAGAATGAATTGCTCTAGAAAAGGTACTCATATAAAGAATTCAAAATATATTTTTTACATAAAAACTACATTGAAAATTAGAAAAACGAAATGAAAACATCATTCATTTGCTTCCTTAGTCAAACCGACCCGTGTTCATACACTACAGAGAATCCAATACCAATCGAGACAAAGCAACAACCAAATGAACAACTATATATATGAGGAAAAATGAGGGAAAAACCATAAAAATGCCAGCATGGCTGGAAATAAACACAGTACAAGAGTGCGTTGAAGGAGAAATTGATCAATATGGTCAATTAGAAAAATGCAATCATAAACATGAACACATAGAACAGTTAAAAAAAGAAAGAAAAATCTACAACAAAGGTATTGAAAATGCAAAGAATGACATGAAATTACCACAAGAGATTTTTTTATCATAACCAAGATATATTTATTTGAAACGATGAATATGAGAACAATCACCTGCTTAATTGACTTTTAGAAGATGAACTTCCAAATGATTCAGAATATTGAATTTCTTACAATTTAATGCATACTATAAATAATGAAAGAATAAATACAATTATAGTATGTTCATTTTAAACATTTTGAAAAAATAAAGAATAATGTCGTACAAAAATTAAACAAGTGAACTTGGAAAAATTATACCACAAATAAATGTAAAATAAGCATTCTTCATCCATATTTTCCTAATCAACCATAACCGATGTCTAGAACATTCTCTCCAATGAACGTGCCACGAAAATAACCATTTTAATGAGTAAAATTTTCAATATGAATTTAAATTTCTCATGAGTAGAAAAAAAGATGAAGATGAAAGGTGAAATATAAGAAGTTTTTTTGGATACCTCATTTTCCAATCCACATCAAGGGATTGAAACTCACCTTTCAACGAGGTTCATACATGAATTAAAACCTTTTTCTTAAATAAAATTTAACACAAATGAATGTAAATTTTCTCATGAGTTTGAAAAATACCATAGAATTCATTTAAATGCAATGAAAAGATGAACTTATCACACTTTGTATTACATAAGACATCTTGTGAAAAACATAAATTATTAAAATGCATGCAAACAAGTACCTCTTCAAAAAGGAAAACACAAAGCTTTGTAAAAATGAACAATTTTAGACACCTAAAAATTGTTCATGTTTCATGTCATTAAGATGAGTTTTAGAGTGTACCTTCACAAAAAGACACCATTTAAATGTTGAAACATGAAAAGAATAAAAATGTTTCACGAATGCTCTCTTAAAAAGCTCAAGAGCTCCTATAAAGAACACGAATGGCATATTCATCCTTAAGGTTCAATTTATTTTTAATATGGGTCATTTTCTAATTTTTCATTGGGTTCTATCCATCCACCAACTCAAACAATGCTTAAATATCTGTTAAGTAAAGGGGGAAAGAAATCTAAAAGATCAGATTTGGAGCATTTTTATATATGGTCTAACATCCCTCCATCACCTCATTTGATTCAAAGACACGTATAAACAATATGAACCAACAACAATCATAATGATTTCTTTTTTTTTTGTTCCCACAAAGTAGTTTTTATTTCACATTTCAGAAAAAAAATGTGTTAAGGACTTCGAAATACATAACTTGAAAAATGATACACCACATGAAGTTGGTATCCAGTAATGTATTTCATCATAAATAGTTGTAATACTATTGAAATGCAAATTGTTTTAAAAAAAATAAGGAGTTGATGAAAGTAATGTTGAAATTGTGACTTTGAAAAGATAACTTGCTCATATTTATTTCAATGATTTATCATAAACCTACTAAATAAATGGTTTATAAATGAATATGCTGAATAGTTCCACAAAACAATGAAAAGAATGAAGCGTCATGTACTCTTTTGAATATGTTTTGACAAATGCGTATAGAAAATTTAGAATCAACATCGTAAGCAATATAGTCCTAAGAAATTAAAGTATTTCCAAAGAGTATAAAGGTGTTTTACCACCTTGATGTTAAAAAATTAATCATATGGTTTAATGTGTATCATGTTTTTTAAACTTACCTGATTGAAGAGCTATATTTTGAGCTCCTCTCAAGGAAACAACTACAGGAATGCAAATCCGTTTTTTGTTTTCTGAAAAGGTCTTTGATGTGGGAAGAGGATAATGGGAATCGTTTAACGATATGCTTCGGAGGTTTTATGGGAGATTTCATGAACTATTTATAATAACATACAAGGCACATGTAGAGAACAAGGATGATAAACAAGTATTCTCTAAGGATCACATCATACCAATATTTTTTTTAGTAGAATTGACATCATATAAATGAGTGCATTTAAAAGCCTCCTATAGATGTATTATTGTTTAAGTGTGCACGTGAGGGATCAAAACATTATTTTACATTACCTTTATAGGTTATTCTATAGGATGAGAATGATGTATTTATTTAACTTACATTTGAAAAGTGCTAATTGAACCTTGATAAATGGTGATTTCATTTTCAATGGAATAAAAAATGATGCCATTATTCTTTCAACCATTTTATGAACTCTGGTTGGTCTAATATATTCAACCTTAGAAATTAAGTTTTGAGTAAGGCTATCCATATTGACATTGAGTGATAATGTAATGTTTTTGAATGAATTATGGAATTTTTATTTCATCAAGGGAATATAAATTTATTGATAAGTATTTCTCATGTTCCTAATAATGTTTCAAGATTTCGTTTTGTAGAGAATAAATGTAGGACTTCAAATCATGTTTGTGCATATCAATGCATTTTTTTTGTGAACTACAGAACTTCTAATAGAATAAGTAGCACCACGAACTAAAACAAAAATCGTACAAGGAGACAACACAAGTAGTAAGATCACTATGTTTTTTAATGTGTTTTTATGGTGTTATGCATGTTCTCTTCAAGAGATCTTGTGGTCATATTCTAAATGTTAAAGCATTATTTTGTTTATTAATATGTTAAAAAAATGTTTGGTGAATGATGGAAGAGGAGTAATCTTTTATCCACACTAGGTTATAGAGAAGACTTGCATGTTAATAGACCTATTCATGCCCATATTCCTTATGGTTGAGATGTTGAATCATTCATTTCAAAGGTAAAAAAGTACATTGCAGACTTGAGAAGACTTATCAAATGTACCCCTTTTCAAGGTAGTCCTTAGTTTTTTCTTACATTCATAAAGTTGGATTATGCTTAAAAAAACAACAATGTGATGTACTTGACATTACTTTAAATTATCTTCACAAATGTCTTCACCATTTGTGACATAATGTGTTGAAGAGTAGAAGAATAGTTGGTGACTAAGGAATTCATTCTTTTGTTAACATTGCCATTTGTGTTTAGAATGCCTGACAAGAAATATTCAATTTCACATGCTTGGGGCATTGTGCATTATATCATGCTTTTTGTGATATGGTAAATATGGGTAACCCTAAAATATAGGGAACCTGCATTGTTCGGTTGATGTTTCCTTCTTGTTTTTCTTTATTAAAGTGAGATTAGAAAATTGTATCATCCACTCTTTATGCAATGACCATGGTAAAATTTATTCATTCATAAATGCCACAAAGTCTTTCTAAGAAAGCAATCCATCTGCTGTTCATGATCAATTGTAACATACTAAATGAAGAATGAAATGTTAATCGTGTACTACACGGTAGGTATGTCGGAGTATTCATGACACAAAGTAACATTTGTTATGAAATGGATGATGATGACACGGCTGTTTTTGAGTGTTCTCTCACGGTGTGTAGTGGAATGAGATTATGCATCCTCTTTAGAATGCATTCTCTTTTCTTATGCTCCTCCTAAAGAAGAAATAATTTCATAAATTTCCCACACAAGAACAAGAACATGTATGAATTAGACCGGAAACTTTAGATCCATGATACATTGTGCCACGTTTTAATTTATGTGAAAATGATGCTTGACATGTATGCTCAAAAATACTCTTTCAATGTTATTAGTATTAATAGAATTCCTTGCAACTTGACTGTTTTCCGAAGGAATACAAAAGACAATTAATGTATGTTCATGGCTTTCGAGAAAACTAGGATTCCCTTTTCTTCCATGTCTTATCCTTTGACATGGATTCTATTGATTTTAATGTTTGATCTTCCTTCAATCATGTTTCACAAATGGGGATATCTTTTTTTAAGTCGCATTCCAAAAGTGAATAGTATTGCACTCGTTTTCTTAGTCAATAATCCTCCATTAATTTCGACCATAATTCCTTGGAAGGAGATATCCCCCCAACCAGCATCCTTTTGTATAGGCACTAGAAGTGGACATTATCAATCAAGATAATGTATGCCTTTTTCTTGTTATTTATGCAGTTTTTTGCATTTAAATTTGATGTTTGCAGTGTATCCATTTGGTGTTACCAATTGTTTTAAAGGAATCATAGATGATTCCACTTAACATAAATATTTGGTGTATTCCCAATATTTTGGATGAATGGACTCTCACATGGTATGATTTTGTGGTGTAATATTCTTTGTACCATGCATTGGTCCTTGATGTAATGAAAAGACAATCAGAATGGAAAGTTTTTTTTATGTTGTTTATATATAGGGTCATGTACGGCTCGACACGTCTATGCATAAAAGAATACCAAAATAAATGTTTATAACATGCATGTGAGTCTTTCAGGTTGGGATTACTAGTTTATGAAGAGATTGAATCCTACTTACACGTTATCCTTAGAACTTACATCTTAAGAGCCTTCGAGCATTTTAGATTTATGTTTCACTATGTATATTTTAAAAAAATGATTGTCCCATATCATAACGATTCCTCACATTTCTCTTTTGTGTATTTCATACATTTTTAAATCATAAGAAATCACCTTTTTAGCATTGGTCATTCCATGAAATTTGCCGTAGCAGTAGAATGTCAACGCCCTTTTTCACATTAACATTCATCATGAAAAAAGAAGGACGAATATGAATAGGCTGTTCCTTTGGTATCACATAAAAAATAGGTACACCAAGACACGCTAGAATAGAAGGAATTCGGAAAACATTTAATGAAGACAAAAATGGGTTTCATTATGGCAATTTAATATGCAAGATATTGAATTCCTAAGAGGGATTTTTTGGGTTGACTCACATTTGGCCATGATCATTTGAAGCGAGCGACCACATCCATGACTTAAAGATATCATTGATGTTTGGTTGTATGATGTTAAAGTATCAGATAAGAATACACAAAAACAACAAAGAGTTTCTCATTTTCACATGGAAGAATGCCTGATGTAAGTGTGAGAACATGATAAAAGTGAATTATATCATACATCTTGTGTTTTGAAATCTGCGATAAATGCTTCTTATGCTGATTTGTCTTTAAATTGTCGATTTGTTTGATGGAAATTCGTGACTTACTTAAATGTATGAATTCTATTGAGTATAATACTACGTGATGATTTCCTTATTATTTTGAAGCAACTATTTTTTTATTTGAGTATAATGTGAAATTACTAGGAGCTAACACAAAAATAGTTTAAGAATTCCTATCATATCACTTAACGTGTTTAAATGTTTGTCTTTCTAGATATTGTGATCATTGGTCTTCCTACATTTTAGGATGTTTTGCTCATTCTTGGTGATTTTGTCCAATTTTAAACATCGTTTATTGCACACCATGTGGTCAAATAATGTGCGCAAGAGAGAAATAGAGAGAATGAGAGTGTTGGAGAGAGAGTCAGAGCTATCCCAAAGTTAGACACAGTTTTTTTAGAAATAGACAGAGCTACCACACAAAAATGTCCTCATCTTTGAAAACCTACATCTTTGGTTCGGTCATGAATGCTCCCACCTTGAAGATTCACTATTGCATAAAGATCGCTGGTTGTAGTTTGGTGGTACACTGTACGATGTACAAGGTCACTAACCAAAGAAAACGTTCTTCTACCCATGGTTGAAAAGATTTGTATGCATGGGGATGGCCTGCATCTTACATGAAGTGTAACCGAGCATGATAAGGAGAAAGACACTTGTCCTTGTACTCGGACATGAAGTACGACTCCAAGATCATGTGGAACCACTTCTTTGGTGGTCTCCACGCTGGTGTAGTGAATGGACATGTGCGTGGAAGGCATTAGTCTTGCCCTACCAAATAACTTTCAAGGGAAGCATCTGCTGATCAAGTGAAGAAGCCATCAAAACATTCACTTGTTGCATGTCCTTCTTGCCACACACACAAAACACTTTTAATCATTTTTTAGTGTACATGTAGCGCGAGGCAAGACCAGCAACACTTTGATGTGGTTATATTGACGTCTATGAAATTGTGAATGAGATTGACTCCAGGAAGGAATGCGGCCCATTTAAAAATTGACACGATATGGGCGTTCTAGTCTTATGGTAGCTTTATGAAGCTATTATGGAGTATTCTCAGGTCCATTTTAGTTTGTTGGAAACATATATGAAGCCCGTGTGTCAAAGGCAGTGGCCAAACACGTCATGTCCTTGAATTGCATGTACTCCACAGTCATTGAGGATGGCGCGGACTTTCTCATGGATGGGTATGATGGGGAGGGGAATTTTGCCATCGCGCATGTGGATGAGGGCAGACATAATTTCATGCTTCAACTTCGCATGCAGTGCAAAGTAAGATTTACCGTCGCTGATGCCTTGTATGCACGTAGTTGCTTTCGCGACCTCCTTGATGGGCGTTTGTGGCAACCATGCAAGCCCGGGAATGTATATGGAATATAGATGATTGCTCCCGGGCTTCTATTACCCACAAAGCGTAGATGGAACAAGCTTCTCATAGATCTATTATTGGTGTGGTAGGCGGTAGGTGTTACAAAGGTGATGGATTATTATCACCACACGTCCCCTTTGGGAGACGGCGACATGGATGATGGGCGCGTTGCCCAAGACGTACGACTCCATGTACTTTTCATTTTTTGTTGTGGAGTTTGTTTACAATGATGAGGCGGGTGAAGGCAAATTCTGTGGTTACTACAAAGGTTTGTTGATGGCGACAGGGATGATTGCTACTGCATCGGCTACCACGTCATTCCTTAACTCTTCAAGAAGAACTTCAAACACGGTAGGTTCAAATGAAGCGTGTATTCTTTTGAACACATCTTTGTCCATTACTGCATGCTGTTGCAAATTGAGCGGGAGGACTTGATGGGGGCGATTGCCGCGTCCGCCTTAGCATATACAAGTTCTTCGTCGGACTTCTCATCATGGAACTCGATCGTCTTCTCTTCCGGCAAGGGATACGCTCATGGATGCTTTCATAAAGATCGTTGACGTTTTTTCCATCTGTGGGAAAGGTCAACTTGGACAAAGCAACCGATGGGGGAAGCACGAGG
Organism: Penium margaritaceum; assembly: GCA_023375785.1. NCBI lineage: Eukaryota > Viridiplantae > Streptophyta > Zygnematophyceae > Desmidiales > Peniaceae > Penium > Penium margaritaceum. Next base: position 28,966 of record SZWC01006558.1, read on the forward strand.
GCGTGCTTTGGGGGCCTATGTGATCCACGTTTAGTACCTTATTGATCTTGAATTTAGATTCTAAACATTTTTGGCCTATTTTCTTGTAAGAAACGTTTTCTTAGTCTTATTCATTGAGTGCAACTTAAATTATTACTTCTAAGTAGAACATGTAGAAATTATGTGCCGTGTGTGGTTTATCTTCTTATATGTTTTTAAAATGTTGTTCGCGACCCGTTCACCTCCTTGCAATCAACCACAATCGAGCAGTGGCAGTGTTGTTAGGACTGTCACTTCTATCATAGCTGCCCAAACTACTGTGTGACAAGAGGAAATGGCACAAAATTACATTGTTTTATATGAATTCAAGTAGTTGCGACTGTTAAGTGAGGCCAATTGTGCTCTTTGCCAAGGTCAAACACGTTCGACACTGATTTTAAGGAACATTAGTTCCCATTGACCGAAAGACTATAGACCACTTAAAAACTTTTGTACAAAAAATAATGAACGAAATTCAAGATTACATAATTATTAAAATTGGATAAATCAAAATTCAAGATCCATGTGGAATTAGGAGGCAGCGTCAACTTTGTTCCACCAAGTGTTGGTGCGAGGCGCTCACGGTGCTCCTTTGTCAAAATCTTGTCAAAGAACGAGTTGAGGGATGTCATGGTGTGACTTTGTTTGTGAATGTTCACAACCATGGTCGTCGTTTGAAATTTGTAGGATCCATGACACATTGACGAAGCAATGACAACCGCGTCACCAAATGTTTGTCACGGTTGCGAATGAATTCTAAGATGTGACGAATGATGCGAAATGGTTGAACGTTTTCATGAATATGTTTGTGAATTCAGACATTCAAATCCTTCAATATGCGCTTGCTAGATGGTGAGCCAAGCTTCTCCCATAAATCACCACAACGCCCAATCTTGTTTTGGCCTTAACCAAAAAAGTTATTAAGTGCAAAGGAGGGCAAATTAAGATAGCGCCATGAAAAGCTTTATGATAAAGAAATCAAGTAGTAGGGTATTTTATTTTTTTGCACCATCTGTTACCTTCAATCAATAAATGAAGAGGAAAATATTGGCCTTATTCTATTTGAAGGAATAACTTCATTTTAGTTAAGAATATGTAGTCTTCACATTTTGAATTTTGGTCAAATTGATGACTCCATCGTTACTTTTGAACCCTTTAGGGGCTTATACTACATTGTATTCGGAAAATAAAACAATTTTTTTGGTCGAATTTTGAAACAATAAATGTATGATTTTCTTTTTATAATGAAGGTTTAAAGAAAGTGCCACAAATTGTTACCCCTTGTTTGTGGTAATTACAATGTAATCATGTCTAAATTCCTCACAAACGCTAATTATTTCAATGAAAATTTCAAAATAATGTTCTTTTCTTAAAATTTCACATTTCTAATCATAATGTTCTTAGATGATTGAGCATATTAACATATGGTCTTTAAAATCACATCATTGTGGTCTTGACAATTTTTTGTGAGACGCAGAGTGATGAGGTTTTCTCGTCACAATTACATAGGAAGATCTTCTCATTTGTTAGTATTTTACATCATAAATTTTGGAATGTAAGGTATGTATTGATTTTCATTTTATTTAGAGCTTTTGGTTGTGTGTATGAGCACACTTAGATTGTTATCCGAGCATGTCACTAGTGTTCCCCTCAAGCGCATATGGAATCTCATTTTTTAGGGAAGTCACACATAACATGTGCCAATTCTTCTTTAGTGTTTTTTCATGATTGTGTTGAGAACGGGTTTGGTTTGATGTGTCAAAACCGAATGAAGACGTTATGTAATGTCCATGGTCTATCATTAATGTTTCCCATTCACATTCATTGTTTTAATTTTGTTTCTTACATTTTGTATGATGTGGTGTTTTCTCATCATGATGAATGTAAGCTATAAAAAAAGAAAAATAGGCGCCTAAGGTGCTACATTACGGATTGTTTTATTGCGAATATGACCATTTTAACTTGGTGGTTGGATTGTTTCTTTTTCCTTTTTTTGGTTTTATGTCACTATTTATAAGTGAATCTAAATTTCATTTGCATGTTGGAGGACAATGTCACGTTTTTGTGTTTTTTGAAAAATACATCATGCTGTTGTTTATGCCCAGAACGTTGCTAGATCTTACAGAAGCACTCATGATGAGAGTTACTCTCACAATTTTTCAAAGGGAATATGGATATTTCTCGTTTTTAGAGTGGCATGAAAAAATTACAACTTAATATACGGTTACACAAAGATATGGATTTTTTGTGAAGGCATACATATATGATGATCTTGGAGGAGCATAGAAAACAACAGCTTTGCTGAGGTGCACAAAAAAATGATAAAATGCAAATGTAGCACTTTAGTAAAGGGCACTAAAAAATGACAAGTTCTTCATTGTTGTGCCACGACCGTATTTTTTATCTTAAACAATGGGATGCATAGGTTTCTAATATTGGTGGTTTCTTTAAGCATTAATGTGGAGGTTTCTTTGTCATGTGAGATTTCACTTGATTGCACATGATATTTCCCATATGAAAAAAACATAGCCATATATTACGCTGGTTTAACCTTTTGTTATGGGCTGTTTAACCTTTGGTTATTGAAAATTGTTGCCATAATTTCCCGCGTTTATAATCCTTGTGAGAAATAGAATAATGGTATTGTTTCTAGAGGGGCATAAAAAACTTCACATTTTGTAAGAGCTCTCCATTTGGCACATTTTGAGGTTTCAGACTAAATTCAACTCCATACTTTTAGCACTTATTGATATAAGAAGTTTAGATGCTATTATGTTCTTTATTCATATGATGATGACCTATCTTGTTAACATTTTCCGAATTCTCATTTCTTGTTAAGACCTCCCAGTTAACTTTCTTGCGAGGGATCTGTTATGGCTATGACCTACACAAGCACTTAAACTTAATGTTGGGGCCTTTATGTTGGGGCGTTTAAGTGGATATTATCGTAGCCCCTCAACTCTCTGAGGAGCATCTAGGTTCAAGCACTCATTGTGCAACCTCGCACGCTTCATTGGGTTAAAGCACCAAGGACTGAACATATGCTCCACTATTATTCTTGGCATTGTATGTATTTTGTTGACTCACCCAACAACTATCATCAACGTGTATTTATTTTGCCATGCGAATCATTCACCACGCCAAATCTTTGAGTTGTCTTTTGTCCTACACCACATCCTCCTGAAAGACCTACGCTCCGCTTCGCATTACAAGATCATTGTTTTTTTTGTGTTCTTCATTTGTCTGCTTTGTTGATGATTTTTGTTAGTTATGACATGGATTAGAGTGCAATTTGTACATGAGAACATTCGGAAACCTTTAAATCATTAACATTGAATATTGAGTTTAATGGTGTAAGATGTCTCTTTGTAAATTGAAATTGAGAATGCAAAGGTAGGAAAAGTTCTGTCAAAAGAATATGCAAATGAAGGTGGTTATTTTCTTTCATTTGCATGTACTTACAAGAATATCAAGATGTTTGCAAGATAACCTGAATTGTAGAGTCGCCTTTGTAGTTTGAAATGTGCTGTTTCAAATACTTCCATTTCAGGTCAGTGGCTAGAGTGAAGTGTTATCTTGCTTTGGTTTTCTGCCGCTGTCGACCGGCGCACGTGCTCACTGGTTTCCGGTTGCAGGGCAGCGTCATGTTGTCGATTGTCGGCGTGGCTCCCTCGTTCGTTTTGCCGGTTGTACTCGGCGAACAACCTCGCCGGTACAGATGCGTTTTCCGAAAACTTGTTGTCGTGTGCGTCGGATGATGAGTTTGATTCAAATTTCGGTTGCATCATCTATATGATGTCACTAGCTGTTGTCCCTGGAAGTTGCATTTTCCCCTGCCCTCGGCGAAGGTCCTTACCCTAAACTGACGGCCTGGAAATGCGTCAAATTCAGTATAATCTAGTGTCCTACTTGTGAGGCCGATCGGCGAGATGTGGCTGGACGAGATTCATCGGATAAGAGCTTGGTTTAGATGGCTGTTTGAAGTTTTCCACATGGCATCTTCTTTTCATTTTCGTTTCATGTGTTTTCTAAGCCTCTGAGAGAATCCAGTTGAATCGCATACTATGTACCTCTGAACAGCCAAACCCACGGAATCCCCATATTGTCCAAATACGTCGCACACCAAACGGAAACAAATACAAATTCTGGAGGAAGTTGTAAAAGAAACATTCTCACCTCTATCCAGCGGAGAAAAATGCAATTTTAGCAATTGTTTTACAGTACACACAAATGGCAAGTCACTATACCAGCTTACAAAAATGCCCATGCTGTGAGATAGATCATAAAAATGGCCGCTCGCTATACGAGCACACAAAAATAGCCACCTTTTGAAGTAACACACAAAAATGGCCAAATTAAAAATGGCCACACGCAAAAAAGCACACAAAAATGGCTACCGCGTGCTGGTGATGCTACGTAAGTAAGTGGCCCTCATAAAAAGTTGGTCGCCCTTCTACTTTATACAAATATGTTCTCTCTTTAAAATAAAATTCGATTTATTCTTAGTGTGGGTAAAAGATGCATTAATCTTCGATGCAGAATAGGACCCTTGTGACAAAATTTTGCACCTCACAAAAAGAAGCTCGTCGTTGTCTCACTTTGCACTTGGAGTTTGCCTCCACGTGGACATGTTTGTGTGCTATTTCATGGTTGGATATTTTTCTGTGCTTCCTTAGAAACAAGGCTATTTTTTTTGTAAGGTAGTACACAAAAACAACCACCCATGAAATAGCAAATAAAAATGTCCACTTGGAGGCAAACTCCAAGTAAAAAGTGAGATGAAGGGGATTGTTTTTGTTAGGTGCGACCTTTTATCGGTAGGGTAGTGTTTTGACATCAGGTATTAACGCATTTTTTATCTACACTAAGACTAAGTTGAATTTTCTTTGAAAGAGAGAAAATACCACTACGAAGTAGACGGGCGACCAATTTTTTGGGAGGGCCAGCTGCTTACGTGGCATCACCTACACACGGTGGCCATTTTTGTGTGCTTTTTAGGGTATGGCCATTTCTGCGCTGGCCATTTTTGTGTGCTACATTAGGCGGTGAATATTTCTGTATGCTCCTACAGCGAGCGGCCATTTTTGTGTGCTATCTGACGGCGTGGCCATTTATATGTGCTCGCACAGTGACTGGCCTTTTTTGTGTGCTATTGGCTAACATTACTAAAATAGCATTTATCTCCTATCCAGCCTCGCCCTCGACTGTGTTTGCCTATTTCCTGCCACGGGATGGTCTCTTCACCCCGTCGTCTTGTCGGCGCCAGGATCAGGGTCAGGCGAATGAGTACAGGAGCGCAGCAGCTGCTGCGCCGCGCTTAGTAGCGGCGCTCCCCGGGTCCTGCATGACCACCCCTCCACCTGGTGGCGGTTGCCTCTCCTGGTACTCTATTGGGGCCCCTGGCCGGATGATTTTGCCACGGCAACTAGGAAGTACTCCCATATTGCAGCGGAAGACGATGAGGGGTTCAAGCGACAAACATCGTCCACGCATGAGGGAAGCCGGTACGGCATTGGTTTTTAGCGTGACGCGGAAAATGATAAAGCTATTGTTACCGGGTTGTGCGCCATCGATCACAAGAGACAACTTGGCCACGACGAGACATGGAGATTGTAGTTGCATTTGTCGCATTCACTCTAGTCGGCGGTAGATTGTCGGTCGTTTGTCGCTTGGGCGTGTTAGCACACGGGTCAGAAGTCGGAGCTGGAAACCACTTTCCTTTAGTATCTCGTGAAAAATTCACATATGGTAGAATGTCCGGGTCAGCAAAGCCCCGGAAATTCAACGATCAACGATTATCCAGACAAACTGGCAGGATCTCGTCCAAGGCTCCCGGATGCGTCTGCTGCTTCTCAAGCCCACGAATAACCAGAAGGAACACGGCATCCCGGACAGACTGGTCGACTGTTGTCACCTTCAACCGCTGAAGCGCCGTAACACGAAGCGTTTTTCAGCCCAGGCCATCCCTTGCAACCCAGCTCCGTGTCATGGAGGAAGGAAGTGGCCCGCGGATGAATGCGACGGAGACTTCTGGCATGAATGACCACCACCATCCAGCAATGCGTGGATTCACCACAAGATCAGTTCATGCCTCGATTTATCCCGTTAGCCGCCTCTGCCCATCCCGAATATGATTAGGCACCACCTGGGACAGCCTACCCTGGATACGAGGATGGACCCCGTACATGACGTCACGCTAGTGGAGCAAGAGATGTACCGGATATTTTAGTACCTGCATGATCAGAGGAAAACGACTACGCAAAAGAACGCCCACCTGCTCTCTTGGCCCGCAAAGCGCGTCATTGGCCGACGCGATCCGGCGCCTCCACCGCCTATGTGCGAGCGGGTCGCGGTCTTTCTACCGCGGATCGTTTGTCTTTATCTTGGGGGGGGGGGGGGGGGGGGGGGTAGGGGTAATTTCGCGCCTTCCTTTCCTTGTACCTGTTCAACTCGCTGGCCTTATGATCCCGATCCCCTCCTCATTGCCACGTCCCCTGGTTTCACTCTGGTGCCCGAAGGACCACGTCGAAGCTTTGAGGGTGAACGTCCTCCACGACCGCCCACTCCGCAGCCCTACAACGATTGCTCTGTCCACGCCACACTTCGCCACCATCGGGCTCCGCCAGATATGACATCTGCCCCTGCAACTGGTCTCCGGAGGGGGACAAGCAGAGCAGGTCCACCAAGACCACACGAGGATGCTCGCCCTGTGCATTCCTCCGGCGGGGCTGCCTGTGGAAGTAGCAGACACATTGACATCGGCAGCAGCAGCAGCGGCGGCAACAGCAGCAGCTGCTGCGGCTCGCAGCCCGATTTGTGCTTGAGTCGCCGTTCGTCGGACACGTGCTGCCCTGCCTCTGCCCCTGCTGCGTGCCCTCCTGCCGACAGCGCCATGGCCGCCTCGCCCTCGACCTGTGGCAGTGAGGCGTCCCTCAGAAGTTCGTCCTGTTCCTCCTCCTCCTCTCCCTCCTCCTCGTCGTCCTCCTCCCGCTTCCAACTGCTGTCGGCGTCTCTATCGCAGCAGTGGCAACAGCGGCAGAAGCCGCAACGGGGCTCTCGGCGGCAATTTCAATCGCCACTGCCGCCGTCACTGCTGCTCCTTGTAACCCTAGCAGCGATCATGTCAGGCATCGGTGGAAGCACCGCCACGGGCACCGGGCGGACACTACAGCAGACCTCCACCACCGTCGCGTCCTCGCAACGTACGTGCGCGAGCTCTATTTCCCAACCCCCCCC
>SZWC01006558.1:53000-63940 GCA_023375785.1 Penium margaritaceum
CCCCCCCCCCCCCCCCCCCCCAAATATCCAACAAACCCCCTAGTTACACTGGGGGGTTTGGGTTTTATTTGTTTACTTGCCCGGGCATTTGCAGGGCCCCGCTCCCGCGGGGCCCGGCAGATTCCCTTTCTTCTATCACACGTGTGCCGCATCTCGCTGAGAAGATTCCAGGAAGCCTCCTAGCCTTTCTGCTTGCTAGCCTGACAGCACGGGTCTGGCTGGTTGACACACAGGTCATGCAAGGGACAGCAAGGGTAGGGAGAGACACGTGCACTTGTATCTCAAGCTTCAACTGAAGTTAATGCAGAGAGAAATAACAAATGACAGGTCCACAACATAAATTGCCGCCGTGGCTCACGGCGGGTGGCGCACACGGCGGTGCCTGTCAAACCTGAACCGGCCCAAAACCACTGTTTTGGCCATGATTCTTCGCACAAGCGTCCAAACGGAGCGCCGTCTGATCCTACGGATGCACGACGAAAAGACAGACACAACGACTGGTCACACGCCTACGTCCGGGAACAGCCGGAGAGTATAAGAAAACAAACATGTAAATCAGCCTGGTAGGGCTGTCCACCGAGAAAATCCTGAAGACCTCCAAACGTAGTCCGTGGGCTGTGGGAGCCCTCTGGTACACTGGGTAGGCTGCCAGGCTGCTTCCAGCAGGTGGAGCATCACCTCAGGGAACTCTGTCTCCAGCAGGGTCCGCCTCAAGGATCTGCACGAGCATGGACACGGCCGAGTGGTCACAACCAACTGTACAACTGTGTATGACTGACAACATCACAACACTCCCCCATGACCCGATGGTACGCATGTCCATACACGTGCAGAACGCGTGCCGGTGCAACACAGAGTGCTCAACAGGGACCAAGACAATCACCCACTCTCGGACAGGGGTCGCAATCCGACGGAACGAACAGCCCCGAGGAACTTTCCACGTGCCAGTGCCTTGGTCAGGAAGTCAGCGCCCTGCAAGTGTGTGCCCACCCAGACGATGGAGATCAACTCCCGCTCCACCAGATCGCGCACGAATTGATACTCGACAACGATGTGCTTCATGCGTGCGTGGAACACACCAGAGTTCTCTGCGATCGCGAGAGCACTCTGGTTGTCGCATCGGAGGATGATGGTATGCACGGACCGACCCAAGCACTGGAACAACCGCTGTAGCCACACCGCCTCAACGGCGCCAGCGCCCAGAGTAACATACTTAGCCTCTAAGGAGCTACAAGCAATGCACCCCTGCTTGCCGCTGCGCCAAGACACAGCGGTGCCACCAAGCAGGAACACGTAACCCATGCGGCTGCGTCCATCAGGACTCCATGCCTAGTCGTTGTCGGTGTAGCCATCTACCACAACCGAGCACTATCTCCGAAAGCAGAGACCGTGATACGGTGTGGAGACCACGTACCGGATGACTCGCAAAGCTACGTGCAGAGCGCGAGCCCGAGGGGACTGACTGAACTATGCGAGTAGGTTGACAGCGAACGCAATGTCGGGACGCGTGGTCGTGGCCAAGTACATCAGTGAGCCAATGATGCGCAAGTACAGGGTCACGTCCACAGTCTCGTCCAGATCGGCTGGGTCTGTCACCTTCAGGGCGTCCTACCCGTCGGGAGTGATGGGTGACGAGGCAGCGGGAACAGCGCCAAGGAGGTCACCAAACCGCTCCCCCACAACCTGTGCATATCGTGCCTGATGGAGGAGGAGTGTCCGTCGACGACGATCACGCACAATCTCCATCCCGAAGAAAACAGCCACTGGACCAAGGTCCTTCATCCTGCAGGCGGCCTGCAGGACCGCCTTGGCCTTCTTCACGGCCTCTAGTGAAGGAGACGCAATCAGGAGATCGTCCACATACACCAGAATGGTAGTGAGGTGCTTAGCTGTCCGTCGGATGAAAAGTGACAGGTCGGCATCACTCTGGACGTACTCCGCCTGAGTGAGGGTGCGAGTGATCTCTCGGTTCCAGCACCGGGGCGACTGCTTCAGGCCATACAAGGCCTTGCGCAAGCGCCAGACCTTGTTGCCCTCGACCTCAAACCCAGGTGGCTGGACCATGTAGATCTCCTCCTCCAAGGTGCCGTGGAGGAATGCAATGTTCACATCCATCTGGTGCAGCTCCCAGTCATGGTGAGNCCTGAGAGAATCCCTTGGCAGTCAAGCGGGCCTTATAGCAGTCCAGTGAGCCGTCAAGCTTCACCTTCTTACGGAAGACCCACTTGGCCTGCACGACATTCCGTCCCTCCGGACGGTCGACCAGCTCAAAGACTTCGTGCTCCCGGATGGCCCTGAGCTCGTCCTCACAGGCGGCCCGCCACTGCTCAGCATCCTCTCCTGAGAGAGCCTCCTTTAACGTGTCTCGATCAGGGACCGTCAAAGGGGAGCTCCGGGTGGCCAGGACACATGTTTCATGGGTCGGACGGACCGCAACTAGGTCAGCGGCAGCTACCTGTGCAGCCTCGTGCTTGTCAGCGATCAGCTGGTGCCCAATGGGACAAGCTGGGTGCACCTCCGTGTAGGTGCCTTGGACACTTAGGCCGAGAGCCTTTGTGCCAGGGTCACCACTGTGCACGCTGCGCGTGCGTCGTCTGGGTGGCGCAACCGCAGTCGAAGGTGCTCGTGAGGCCAGTGGGTGGAGACGCCCATCTGGTCCACGGGAATAGCCCGAGTCTGAGCTGACCGAAGATTCTGGCACACGGAGGGCAGGTGTTGTCTCTGGAGACGCTGCAGGCGTGGGCGAGACAGGTGCGGCAGGCGCGGGCGAAACAGGCGCTGCAGGCACGAACGAGACGGTCGCGGCAGGCGTGGGCGAGACAGTCGCGGCGGGCGCGGGTGAGGCAGGCGCCGCAGGCGAAGAGGCGGCAGGTGCAGCCTCGACAGGCGAAGCAGGCACTGTAGGTGCGGGCGAAGCAGGCGCTACAGGTGCGTGCAAAGCAGGCGTTGCAGGTGCGGATGAAGCAGGCGCTGCAGGTGCGGGCGAGGCAGTCGCGGCAGGCGCGGGGGAGGCAGTCGCGGTGGGCGCGGGTGAGGCAGGCGCGGCAGGCGCAGGCGAGACAGTCGTGGCGGGCGCAAGCGGGGCAGGCGTAGAGACTACAGGCCCGACAGCAATAATGGCCGGGTCAATGATGGCCGGGTCAATGGTGGCCAGCGACGGTCCCACCCCGGAGGCACCCCGGACGGACTCACCCTGTGGGGTAGACTCCCCCATCCGACAGGAGGCCTCACAGGTGGGAATGTGAGATGCTGCCTGGGTGAGAATGGCAGACAGGTCGCGGTACGACAGTGCCTAAAAAAACAGTGCGTCGCACGACTCAACGATGCGTTGGCAACCCGCATCCCAGAAACGCCACGCTTTGGAGCGCGAGGAGACACCGAGGAAGGCACACATCCGGCCGCGCGGAGAGACCTTGGACCCCTGCTGGTCTTTGGTGTACCAGACACAGGCCAAGGAACCCCAGACGCGAGCAAGCCTGAGGTCCGCACGGTGACCAAACCACAGCTCATACGGCGTGACGTGGTCCGGAAAGGGACCATGCGGGAGGCGGTTCCAGACCCACGTCATGTAGGCGAAGCCCTCGAAGGCGAAGGACTCCAGGAGACCGCACTCAGCGCGCATGGCGCGAACCGCGTCCTCCATGGTGCGGTTCTAGCGCTCGAACACACCGTTCTGCTATGGTGTAGCAGGGGCCGAGAGCTGGTGACAGATACCAAGCTCGGCGAAGTGAGTGGTCAGCTCACCGAGATACTCACCGCTGTGGTCAGAGCGGAAGGTATGGAGGGAGTGACGAGACTGAAGCTCGGCCATCACGAGCCACAAGCGCACGGCTAGAGCGGCATCACTCTTGTGGCGGAGGCAGTAGACCCACCGCATGCGGGTGAAGTCATCCGTGAGGGTAAGAACATACCGACCACGGTCAACGACAGACTCGACAGGGAGAGGTCCGAGGAGGTCTGAGTGGACAAGCTCTAGGGGACGCTGCGCGCGAGTGACGGAGGCAGGGTAGGTGCATCGATGCATCTTGCCCTAAGCGCAGAACAGAAAGTCGGTCTTGGGCGGCTTCTCGAAGGAAGCTGCGTCAAGACCGAGAGCGGGTTGTGTACGAATGAGCCTGGACACAGTGTCCATGCTCACATGACACAGGCGCCGATGTAACAGGCCCTGGTGGTCAGGAGACAACACCCCCGTGACAAAGACGCGGGCAGATGAGCAAGGGGAAGATTCAGGAGCAGAGCAGCGCACGATGCGATACATGTCATCCACAACAGAAGCACGCAACACAACCGTGGAAGTGTCAAGTGCAGTGATCGTGGCATCATCAATGGAGTGGTGAACAGAGAGACCCATCCTTGTGTAGGCACGGACAGAGAGCAGGCTGAGCTCGAGATTAGGCACGAAAAGCACGTCAGAAAGATACACGGGACCAGACGGACCATCGAACCGTACGACCCCTGTCCCCTGAACAGGTAGTGACTGCCCAGAACCTGTCTGCATTGACCGAACAGACCCAACAGGACCAAGCACGACAAAGGCGGTACGGTCACAGGTCATGTGGTGAGTGGCCCCTGAGTCAATGTTCCAGTGGCCACTCGCCTCACGACCTGTGGTGGTCACGGTACAACGAGCAACGAAGCACGCTGCCTCTGTTGGACGCTTAGCAGGTGTGGCAGGACAGCGGGACAATGCACGACGATGCGACTCATCCAACTACTCTATGCTGTCAGACTCATCCTCACCAAGCGACGCAGGCCCCCCACAACTACGACCACGTGCCACAAACACAGATGGACAGTCAGTCTGTGGACCACTCGGCTGTGACAGCACACTCGCACCTCCCTCTGAGCGAAGTGCTAGCAGTCGACGTAGCTCCGCGATGGTCTGGTCCCTCGGGTCCTGCGTGGTACTCCCCCCGGATGGCGGAGGATGTGCCGCCGGTGCTGCCCCCAAGGTCGCTGCGGCACGGGCTGCTGCTCCAGTGCGGATCCGCTCCTCGTGGGCTGCCTGAAGACCGCGGGTGATCCTCGCCCAGTCCAGCTCCTGCTGACACTCAGTGTAGCGATGAGGTCCGCCGCAGTTGTGGCAGCGGACCGCCCGTCCGGTGCCACCGGAAGGCTGCTGCGGTCCCCTCTTCTTCTTCCCCTTCTTCCCCTTCACGGCTACTACAGTGGCTGTTGGAGTAGTAGGGGAGGAAGCGGGAGAGGCAGAGGTGGAGCTGGTGGGGGTGAAGGTGGTCGACGGTGTGGGAGGCGTAGAGGACGTCGCTCCCACTGCTGTTGCGGCCATGGCGCCCTGCCAATGCGCACGAGCTGTCTCGTCAGCTGTCGCGACCTAAATGAAGTACCGCTGCGCCCAGGGCAACAGCTGCAGGGTGTCGGACATGGACGCGAGGACGTCCTGGTCGAGGCGGGAGAAGGTGTCAGTGAGCTCGGGGCGCACTCCCAGCATGATGGTGTCCAGCGCCCAGAGCTGAGAGCCGCCTCCGGTGCCCAGACGAGTGTACAGGCGCATGGCCCGGCGCCAATAATCAGCTGCTGACTCCGAGGATCCCTGATGAAGGGAGTGGAACTCGGGAAGGCGCGCTGACCGGGTTGCGTGAGTCTCTGCTACAAAAAGGGTCAGCGCTAGCTCCTTGCCGCGGCGCGGGTCTACGCCTGCTCCTGTCCCAGGTGCGCCCAGGAAGGGGCGGAAGTCTACCACTGTCTCCTGTGGAACTGCGTACAGCAGTCCACGCATGGCACGCGCTGCCGTCTGGGACTGGAGCGGATCAGCCGTCTGGTACTGGCTGTGGTAGTAGGGCCAGACTCCCTCTGAGTCTGCCCATACCTGAAACAGCACCTCCCAACAGTCAATCCCGCCTTGCTGTCTTAGCGAGGCGGGGAAGTCTCGAAGTCCTTGGGTCGTCGCTCCGTGGGGAGCTTGACCTCTGGTGGTGCTCGGAGCGGGCGTGGGAAGGGCATGAAAGGCATCAACGCTGCTCCTCCAGCGGCACCCGAGACCTGACGCGGGTCGGTCTGTTGCTGCTGCTGCTACTGCTGCTGCTGCTGTCCCCTCGGACTGGGCGCTGGTGTCTCAATGCGCAGGCTCCTCATCTGCTCCATCAGCCGGCGAAGCGCGTCCTCCCCAGTGGGAGGTGGCGCCTGATCCCACTCCTCGACCATGGACTCTCGTCTCTGCGCAGGGGCGGCAGTGGGGCAAGCAGACTCCTGGGCCGATGGGGTTGCCTCTGTCTCTCTCTCCTGGGCTGATGTCCCGGTGTCCCAGACAGAGAGACCAAGGCATCGCGGATCTGTCGCAGCGTAGCTGACTGCTCATCCTGACGCTGGCGGAGTGACGACTGCTCCACCAGCAGGAAGTCAATCGCCTTTGAGCGTGGGCTGCGGCCCCCGCTCGTGACGGTGTCCTCCAGCTCCTTGCCCTTGGAGCTGCTCGGCTCCATGCTGAGGCGGTGCAAAAGTTGTCCGAACGCAGAACCGTCAGCGTTTCTCGCCGATTTAGGACGGTTGCAAAAGTCGACCTTCTGACCAAAAAATCGGCAAGTGCTGAAAATTTAAAAATTTAAATTTTCACCAGTAAAGATTGAAGGTTGTCCAAATGAAGCGAAATTCGGACAACAGAGGAGTCTGAGGATGCTGAAGACAATGGTGAAATGTTCGTCTTCAAAAAGTGGGGGAAAAGGCCAAAACGACCTGATTTTGTTCTCAGGCCGAAAAAATGAAAAATTCAAATCAGTGATACGTAACGGTGAATGCTGGAGGCTACAGAGCTCCAAATGAGGCGAGAAAGGGCGCGATGGAGAGCTTGAGATCTAAGCTTTCCAACGAGCCATAGCGCGCAACTTTTGGTGGCTATTTGAGTCCGGCACAGGCGGGTGAAGAGAGGATGGCGGCTGACGCGATTTGCGTCTGCGGCTCCTCCACGTCTGTGCGGCTCCAAGAAGCTGCACGGCTGGAGTCAGCACCTACAAAAGCTACTGGTGCCTCTGATGCCTGAGTGGCCACGGCCGCCGCTGCTGCTGTTGCTCGCTGATGGTGCTGTTGCTCGCCCGGTTTGCGGCTCCAAGTCGCCACACGGGCGGCCTCGGACCGGCTGCTGCTGCGCGCAAGGGCTCCAATGGCCTCAAGCCGTTGTGACACGCTGTAGCTGCAGCACGAACCTGCCGCTGCGGTTTCTGACGTATCAGGATGATGGCATATGCGTCGATGCGTGCTCTTGTGGCTTCAAGCGACTTAGGGTGGTGATGGGTCCAACCAGGACCTGCTGCTGCTGCTGTGGGCTGCTGCCACTGCTGCTACTCACTGCTGCTACAGCTGCTACGTCTCTGCTGCGCAGCACGACGAGCACTGGCTCGCCTGCTCTGATACCATGAGAAGATTCCAGGAAGCTTCCTAGCCTTTCTGCTTGCTGGGCTGACAGCACGGTTCTGGCTGGTTGACACACAGGTCATGCAAGGGACAGCAAGGGTAGGGAGAGACACGTGCACTTGTATCTCAAGCTTCAACTGAAGTTAATGCAGAGAGAAACAACAAATGACAGGTCCACAACATAAATAGCTGCCGTGGCTCACGGCGGGTGGCGCACACGGCGGTGCCTGTCAAACCTGAACCGGCCCAAAACCACTGTTTTGGCCATAATTCTGCGCACAAGCGTCCAAACGGAGCGCCGTCTGATCCTACGGATGCACGACGAAAAGACAGACACAACGACTGGTCACATGCCTACGTCTGGGAACAGCCGAAGAGTGTAAGAAAACAAACATGTAAATCAGCCTGGCAGGGCTGTCCACCGAGAAAATCCTGAAGACCTCCAAACGTAGTCCGTGGGCTGTGGGAGCCCTCTGGTATACTGGGTAGGCTGCCAGGCTGCCTCCAGCGGGTGGAGCATCACCTCAGGGAACTCTGTCTCCAGCGAGGTCTGCCTCAAGGATGTGCACGAGCATGGACACGGCCGAGTGGTCACAACCAACTGTACAACTGTGTATGACTGACAACATCACAACACTTGCAACCGCCCCCCCCCCACCATCTGACAAACCCCCTAGTTACATTGGGGCGTTTGTTTTTTTTTCACTTTCCCGGGTACTTTTTAGGCCCGCGGTAGCGGGGCCCGATAGGAGCCCTTTCTTCTATCACAACATGCGTCGTATCGTGCAAACCACCCCAAACCTACAAAAAACACCCTAATTTAGATGGAGGGTTTGGCAAGGTCATCGCGAGCTCGGAGGGAGGTTTCGCCGCGAAACTCCCTTGTGAGCTCGCTATGACGGACGAAGCTTGAAGTCAAAGTCCATAAAGAATGTGATGTATGCATGAAATATGTATCAGCCGTGCCCGTTTTCGCTCGCTTGATGAAAACTATGGGCACGCCTGTCATTTTGTTCGCGACTATGGACACCGCCGGCTTTCCGTTTTCGACTTTGGGCACCGTTGTTCCATTTTCGACTATGGACACCGCTGATCTACTGACCAAAACGATTGACATATTTAAACTCTGCCCATTTTAAAGGGGTTAATCACATTTTTGTACGCGTATGACCTAATGATGCATACTTGTTGTCAGTGTTCCTTAGCACGGTCATGCTCGGCTGAGCGCCAATTATGCTATGCCTTTTTTGGGTACACTTGCCTGATACCCAGTGTCTTCGCAACAAAAGAACGTCGTACCCACTTTTCGCATGTAAAGCATGGGAGGGCCACTTTTGCAGAAACATGTGTATAACGTCCACAAAATGTACATTATACTTCCGATAGCCACTGTTAAAAATAAATACTTCGGATGTCCGCCGTGCCAAAAATCGTATGGGGGACAAATCGGGTGTAGTGTGAATTCGTTTCCAACAGTGGGCCCAACATGCATGTTTTTATGGACGTGCAAAAACAGTGGGTACTGCACGCATCTTCTCTGTAAAGTGAGTAGCGTGTGATTAATGTGCGAGAAGTGGCCAGGACAAAATACGACGGCCGAAACAGTGGGTATCGCGGAATTAGGCCCAACTTTTTTATGGGTATTCCGTTGTAAAATTCTCACCTTGTGGTATGCAGTTTCTAGAACATTGGACTCGGGTGTGTAGTTTCTGTCTGTCGGACGCTGGATACGCTATATCAAAATTAACGTGGTGTGGGCATGTCATTCTGAAATGAGTGGGTGCAGGGACGCCAGTACAAAATGTCGACATGGTGGGTACCTCCGGCTAATTCCCAGGTCGCCCCCATTTTCGGCCCAACATGTCTCAGACGCCCCCATTCTGAGAAAAATGGCCAGGTCGCCCCCATTCGAAAACCTTCTGGCTAGGTCGCTCCCATTTTTTTTAACAGTTTTCCAACTTGCCCCCATCCTGAGAATTATGGCTACGTCGCCCCCATTTTGTTAACAAATTATAGAGGGTTTGGGTTTAGGGATGTCAACGTCGGCGGAGGCTTGAGAGGACGTCATCGTTCGAGCGTGCGACATCACCGAACGAACGAGACCCCCCCCCTCACCGAGCGAACGAGACATCATCGTTTGTACGTGCGCCCCCCTACCCCCCACCCCCTCCCAAACAGAGCATGCCCCATCGCCCCGACACAACCAGACCTAGCGAAGACATGCAGGACGCGAAAACCGCTACGAGAAGAAAGCAAAAGATGCCCCTTTCTCATGACACATGACTAGTATAGCACTAACATAAACTTAAGTGCTTCACTAGCTTTGGAAATAATGTACATACACGTAAACATAAACGTATACATAAACATATACGTATAGCTATACAAATACATATACATACAAATATACATATACATATATGTAACGGGCTGAGTCTCCAGCTCCTGCTCTGAAATCGTCGTCGGAGTTCGTAGAATGGGGTTCTCAGTCCGCGTCAGGGGTTTGCCCCCTTCGCAAGACTGAGGGGCAATCGTCATCAACGACCCAGAGCAGGGAGACTCGAAATATTTCGAGTCTCCGGAGGCCCATTTCCGTTTTTAACCAAACCCCTGGTTTTGGGACCCAAACCGGGGGTTTTTACCTCGAACTCGTGTGTTCGCACGAGTTATTCCGTTTGTTTTATGTCAAAGTTCGTCGTAAACGAACTTCGAGTTTCATTTTGGCGTCTTGGCGCGAAATCGTCGCGTGCGAGGCACGCTGGCGATTTCGCGCCAGCAAATTAGACCTCACCCTCGCTCCCCCTATCCCTCGCCCTCTCTTGCTTGTTTGTAAGGAGGGCGAGGGGGGGCGAGGGCACGAGGCCACGAGACCTCGCCCTCGAGGCCCTCGTGGCCTCTCAGCCGCCGATCGGACTGAGGCCGCGATCGGCGGCTGGTGGCTGGCCGGCCGATGGCCGGAAGAGCTAAGACGGGCGCCGTGGAGAGAAGCTCTTTGACTTTGAGAAAAGCGTTCTCGCAATTAGGCGTCCATTCCCAACGCACGTCTTTTCGCGTGAGCCTGGTTAGCGGTGCTACCAGGGTCAAATACCCTTGCATAAACCGTCGAAAGTAGTTTACAAGGCGGAGGAAAGACCGAATCTGCCCAACATTTTCGGGGCGTGGCCAGTCCACAACGGCTTGGACTTTTTGTGGGTCGACGCGGATGCCGTCCTTGCTGACGATGTGTCCAAGGTACTCGAGCTCATCTTGTGCAAACTTGCACTTGCTCACTTTCGCATAGAACTTCTGTTCCCAAAGGATTGCGAGAACTTTGCGTAGATGTTGTATGTGCTCTTCTATTGATTTGGAGAAAACCAAATGTCATCCAGGTAAACCAAGACAAACTGTCCGAGTTGCTTGGTGAACGTTCGGTTCATTTCTCCTTAGAAAGTTGCCGGGGCATTTGTAAGCCCGAAGCATAACACTCGGAACTGATAGTGTCCCATGTGCGTTCGAAACACGGTTTTGGGCACATCATCTTCCGTGATGCGGATTTGATGGTACCCTTGAGACAAATCCAAGGACGAAAATACTTT
>SZWC01006558.1:84834-110503 GCA_023375785.1 Penium margaritaceum
TGCACCTGCAACTGCGCCTGCAACAGTGCAAGCAAATGCACCTGCAACTGCGCCTGCAACAGTGCAAGCAACTGCAATCCCAGCCATGCACCAAAGCTGCGCAGCACAAGCTGAGCCACGGCATGAAATTGGAGAACGGTAAAACCCAGATGCAGTTGCAACGTCGTCTACTCACCCAAACGTCAACACGACCATTTGAATGATTCGCAGGCACAGCCACAGCCGCTGCCAAAGCCACAGCCACAACAGCCACAGCCGCAGCCGTCCACACCTACAGCTACAGTCACAGCCACAGCCACAGCGGCAGCCGCAGATGCAGCCCAGCCACAGCTGGAGCCGCCGCACCAACCACAGCCACAGCATGGCCAGAGCCACAGCCACAGCCACAGCCACAGCCACAGCAACAGCCACAGCCACAGCCACAGCCACAGCCACAGCCACAGCCACAGTGAACAGCCACAAAAACCAGTAGCACAACCATCGCAAGCACCTGCAGGGACAGCAACACCAGCAGCAGCAGCAGCAGCAGCAGCAGCAGCAGCATAGCCACCGGTTGGAGCAGCATCCGTATTTAAGGACAAACAGCTCAAGGCAGCACACCCACCGCGACTCAAGCCACACCTTTAGTGGAGGCGGTGGATGGTGAGTGCAGCCTAGGGCGTACGTCGACTCCATCACCGGCAGACGCTGAAGCTGAGGTCGATGGATCCGCACTGCCTAGTGCTCCTCTCCCGCCAGTCGACATGGTCGCACCAGGCGCCACAGCAGCCCATGTGTCAGACGCAAGAACAGAATGGTAAGTTCTGAAGCAACTTACAGGAGTTGAACGCACCATCCCCCGTCGTTTTCCCCGCCTACGATCGTAGCTAACTCAGCTTGACGGCTACCTAAGCACCATGACAAGTACAAACGACGAACCCAAGGACTTATGTGGTGAAACTCACATTTTGGCCCATTTATCGAGAATAAAGTGGTACAAAAAACTATTTATCGAATATTTTAGTAGCATTTCTATTTATCTATCATTTCAATACATTTTATTTCTTTTTCAGACATAACTGATGTTCACCACAAATGAACTACTTCTTGATAACGTCCCCTTTCCCAATTTTATATGCACCAAGTTTTTTACAAATGTATTCGTTTCTGATATTCACGCAAATCATCTAAAAATTTTCAACACTCTCATGTTCATGCATTTCGTCCAACAACCACAAGGACATAGCCTCTTTCATGGGGTTTAACCGTATCTGACTTACACCATTGTAATGAGTTATTGTAAGACATGGCACATGCCACACAGACTGGATCCACTAAGTGCGACCATCTAAGAATGTATGTGAAAACATAGAAGGATACAAGTCACATGTACCCAGTTTTAGGGCTTGTTTTTCACCATGCTGTACCTCGAAGTTGTTTGTTTTTTGGCAACAATTCGACGCAATGTTTGCTTTGACGCAATTTCATATGCATGTTGTGTCAAAAGTCACAAGACCTCCTTTCGAGGGATTTGTGACATTTTGATGGGGGGAAGGGGTTTTGGAAGGTTTTAATGGGGTGTTTGAGACTCCCCATGTGTTTGAAGAAATGGTGCTTGGTTTAGCTACCTCAGGGTGTAAAACTCACTCACAAAAAATAATGAAATGTAATTTACGGCAGGTTTTTAATGCAATTTGCATAAAACCATAAAGAGTTTGCGTTTTACAACAAAGTTTCAAAGGGTGTATTTTATTAATACATTTTTTAAACACTTAATATTCTTCTAATTTTTGTTTCCTTTCAACATGCAAGCCCCTTCATCAGAAGTAGGATGTTTTTGTTTGTGTGGGCTCTGGAAAACACGATGCAACACTAATTTGCAAGAGAGTGTTCTCATGTCCAAAAAATCCAAAGAAAGACTCGGTCATTGCTTCATCGCAATCCTGTGAAAGATCGTTGACTCCATGAGGTGTGGCGATGGGTAGAGACTTAAATCTTTGTTCGAGGGCCAATTTGAGATTCAAGGCATATCTCAACTGAAAAACATGTTGGTTGCAATTTTTGTTTTGCCCAATGCACAATGAGCCAAGGATTGCAGTCCCTTACGGACTGAGTTGTTGGTCAGACACTGGTTCTGAGAGTACGACTTCTTTGGCAAGAGGGTTCCGAGGCTTGAATCCCATTGAAAACTACAGTAGGAGAAAAACATGCTCTCTTTTGGAGTGGTGGGAATGCAATGTGACACGTGCTACGACTACTACTTTGAGGATATAGCTTGAGTAAGGGTCACATGAGACATTGAAACGGAAGACTGTGGCACGAGGGTTGGAGATCCTTACAAATGCACAATCGGTGTATTCTGTCAAGAGTAGTGTTGGTACCTCTACACTAAACGAGTACTGAAATGTTTCAGTGTCAAATTAGACATTTATGAGTGGGATACCTCACCAAGCCGCTAAGTTATTCTTGTCATCCCAAGAATTTGCATCCGCATTGCGCGTGAATCTCAATAATGCTTTTCTGTTTCACCTCAAATGCATGTTATTCCATTATTTGCTTATGTTTTGGAGAAAAAAACAAAGCAATGCTTCAGAGATGCCAAAACTACCAACATTTGAATTCTTCGATTACCCACAAGAATTCTATCACACCTTGCTTCCTCTCATGGGTCAAAATAGTAAGTACATTACTTTCCTATGAATGATACCTTCACGATGAGTTTCATCAATTGATCAAAAGCTCTCAAGAAAAGGACATCCGGACACCTCAAAATTACATAAGTAGAAAGGAGACAGTGGTTGAATTCAATGAAGAACTCTTGTTTCCCTTATTACCAAGAGTGTGCTAAATGGCTCGCATTTTTTTAGGGGAAGTATATCCGAGGTGTAGTGTTTGCGCAATTTAGTGATGGTGTTTGATGTGGAAAGAAAAAACGATGAAGGAAGGTGCCTGTTTAGATTGTGCACAGGTAAGAAATGTCGAGTATGCCATCTCCTTTATGCCATGGTAAAAAACATTAACACAAAGACCCACTATCGCATGTTGTTTGTCTTCTTGTTTTCTCGCAGTCGTGGATGATGTGCATGTTTTAAACATGTTTTGCGACTGCTTCCATGGACTCCTATATTTGTTCATTTTCTCCAATCAGACTTTGTTCTAACTACGTACAGAGAGAATGACATGGTCTTGAAGGAGTCCTTCTCCCATGTGTTACCAGATTTTTGTTTGCCCCTGGTGGCGTTGTAATGATGCCTTTGGTTTTGGTCAACGTCTCTGCAATCCACTTCCGTTAAAGATTTTGTTCTTGTTTGTTGGCTATGCGTCTTGGGAGTCCGTGGTTCATGAATAGAGAGTTCCAGTTTACGACTTCCTCCACATGGCACCTATCCTCGTTACTTCATTTGTGACTGAGTACTAAAGAAAGGGTGAAATTTCTCACATACCCATAAAACGCAGAGTGTGACTCTCATTTGCCCGTCGTTTGGAAGAAAAGCAATGATCCGCTCGTCGTTCGGAAGAAAAGCAACCATCCGTCCGTCGCTCTCCTGGAAAGCAACCATCCACCCATGCTACTTTTAAATATCAAGGAGTACCGGTACGTGCGTTTTATGTATGGCACATTGGACAAGCTGTTGATTTTTTTGGGCAAACTCGCTTTTTGTGTTTCGTTTCCGTAGTCCGTACAATAAGGCGCTGCATGGCCATGAATGCGACTGTTAATGTGCACACATTTTCACAATAGTAATTGGTTCTGCACTCATGTCCTTCACGGAGGAATGGGGTATGTACTGTTCGGTAAAAACATAGCTCTTACGGTGGCTTCTATGATGCTTCTTGTATGCCATTCTGACGTTGTTCAGGGTCATAAAGAATACGTTGGTTGAAACACGGTTTGCATGCGCTGATTCCAGCCTGGCTCCCGAAGCTGCATGGGCACTCCAGTGAGGTCCGTCTTCTGTCCCACGTGTGTAGTGAAAGCGGATTGGATGCATAACCCTTCCATGCATGTTGTAATGGTCTAGGGTTTGCCCAGGCGAAAGCCAGATTCCTCATGAGCATGGACGGTGAGTAGTGACCTCGCCCTCCTTGTGTTCGTTCACTTTTGGAGTATCTGGTGCAGACCACAACGATGTCGGGGACTGGAGTGTTTGCGGTGGAGCGTCAACATGGCGTTGTCTCTACTAATCAAGCGAGGTGAGTTGAAGTATAGGGTATGAGGGAAATACAATGCATTGAGAAAATACCAAGGTACCCATTTTGGGCACAATGACGCCCCAAACCCGGGCCCGTGCCCGGAGGGCGGCGGCTCTTGCCTCCGCCCGACCGGTGTGTAGAGATTCAACAAGGCCGCCCACTTGCCCGCCCCTCTCATGTGCCGTGGCACTACTGCACTCTGTTATCAGTGTCCTAGTGGCTCCACTGGAAATTTGCGTCAGTCGTGTTGTTCCTTCTTTCTACATCATGTTGTATAGCATGTCGTTTTTTATTACAGGTATGTCTAACAGATCCCCCAACGGCACGACGAAGGAAATGAAGGCCGACGGTGACCTTCTCGTGGAGAGCCAATTGTACCATAACATGGCTGCCTGCAAGATGGCAATTGAGGACCATGCGGTGCAACACTGCTTCGAGCTAGAGTGGGTGTGTAGCAAGCCTGGACGTATCGACTTACGCTGTGTGGAGGCAGTGAGACAGGGCTATTGTGAGAGTGTGCTCTCTAAAGAATTGGTCTTGGTGTGTGGAGAGCATAGTCGCAGTGAAAAAATAGACTTGGAGATGTCTGGAAGCCAGAGCTGGAAAACCCAGCTTAATTAGATTGAACTGAGTATAGGGTATTTATGCTGTCTGGCTGGCTAGCCCAGGCCTCAGCCTACTGCTTTCCTAGCTTGCTACAACAAGCTACTTGCACCTGAACTCAGTGCTCTGCTTGCACCTGAACCTGGTGCTCTACTTGCACCTAATGCCTAGTGCTAGAAATGCTTGGCCGTCGATCATCAAGATCGACGGTCTGTCTTCTCTCTTGGCGAGCCGCCGTGTTGGCCTCGTATGGCTCTTGGCGGTGGGTGCAATCGCTCTATTGTACACACCACCAGAGGAATACGACCGTCGCATGGTCGCAGTCACCGGTTTTACTGCTATCGTTGACCGTGTCCATTGCCGGGGCCGTCCATCGAAACAACCCCTCGGTGGGTAGCATCGCAGTTACGCTACTCGTCGAGAGGGGGACGCCACCTTCTGTTGTGTGTTCGGAATGCCCACCTGCAGTTGTGAGCGAAACACCCGTTGCGCCGGCGTACACCACACGCCGGCACAAATGATCTCGCTCGCTCCTCCTCCTCCTCGCAGCGGCGGTCGAGCGGAGGTGAGCTCGACCGCTCGCACGATTTACGAAAATCGGAAAAAGACTGTTGTACCCCCGAAACGTGGGCAAGGCCCCGAGTATGCCAGAAGATTTAAGGGCACCTTGTTACATTCACCCACCGCCCCCGTCGGAGGCGTGACGTCCCGGCGCGCCTGAGGTACTCCTGAAGAACAGTGTTGGTACCCCCGACGTGGAAGTTGGCCTCGGGCTCCCAAGAGTTGTGCTCCGTCGGGTACCCCTTCCACTACACCAGAAACTCGCGCCGTCGTCCCCTCTGGCGGTCTGCTAGAATCTTCTCCACCTCAAACTCCTCACTTCCTTTAACCTGGACAGCAGGAGGTGGAGATTTCTTGCGACCCTTGAAAAATGTGTTGGGGTCGCGGTAGGCACGAAGGAGGGAGATGTGGAACACCAGATGGACCGTGTAGTGAGCTGGCAGCTCCAGCTTGTATGAGACGACCACCCGCTTCTCCAGAATGCGGAAAGGACCCACCCATCGCGATTTCAACTTGGGACTCCCAACTCCCATTAGCTGCGGTTTAGCAAAGTTCAGTATCACCTGATCTCCCACTTGGAACTCCTCCGTAGAGCGATGCTTATCATCCTGCCGCTTCTGCTGCTTCTATGCCTTCAACAGCCATTGCTACACCACGTCCCAAGTGGTGGCAAACTTGTCAGCAATCTGCTGCACAGCCAGAAGAGATGTTGCCATAACAAGTGCGGCTGGGCTCAGTGGCTGGTGGCCATAGACCACCTAAACAGTGACTTTCTTGTTGATACTGACACCGTTGATTTGTAGGCAAACTCGGCCACTCCGAGCTGCTCCTCCCAACCCTCTCCATCTGGTGGGACCATGCTCCGCAACAGTTGCTCCAATGTCTGGTTCGTGTGCTCCATCTGCCCATCGCTCTGTGGGTGGTATGCCATGGTCAGTTGCACCCGCGTGCCTAGCTTCTCCATGAGATCTCTCCAGAATCGTGAAGTGAAGCGTGGATCGTGATCTCAGACCACTGACTGCAGCAATCCATGCAGCTTGATGACATGACTGAGGAGGAGTTGAGCTGTCTCGACAGCTGTGATACTCTCAGGACATGCGATGAAATGTGCCATCTTGGAAAACCAATTCACCACCACCAACACCGTGTTGTTACCTTGCTGCGTAAAAGGCAACACGCCAATGAATTCAAGCGAGATGTCTGTCCATGGCCTCTCCGGTACAGGCAATGGTTGTAGCTCCTTTGGTGGCTTGGTCCTCCGGGCCTTGATGCGTTGGCACACATCGCAGCTTCTCACAAACCTCTTGCAATCGGTCGCCATTGACGACCACTGGTATTGGCGTGTCAAGGCTTCAGCGTCTTGTCGAAGCCAAAGTGCCCCGAGTAATGGGTGTCATGTGCCTCCTCCAGCAACAACTGCTTCAATGGCGCATAGTCCGACACGACAATCCTCTGCTCTTGCCCCTTTCGCCAATACGTTCCATCCCACGTAGCGTCTGTCTGCGCACCACCCTTGAACGCAATGTCCACGCCATAGCCGTGCTTGAACAGGTAATGCATGACTAGAGATCCCATCAGCACTGAGATGGCATTGAGGCTCAAGTCCGGCCTCCGCAACAGAGGATCTGCTGGGTTCACCTTCCCAGGCTTGTATTGGATCTCGTAGTCAAAACTTCCTTCCAAGAACTCCATCCAGCGAGTTTGTCGGCGACTGAGGTTCGGCTGCGTCTTTAGGTACTTTAGGGCGTAGTGATCCGTGAAGACCACGCAGCGTCGCGACTCGAGATAGCACCTCCAGTGCTTGAACGCATGGATCACTGCTAGCATCTCCTTCTCATGGATTGCGTTGTTTAGCTCTACACCTCGCAACTTGCAAGATGCATACGCAATCGGCTACGACCCCTTTCCGTGATCCTGCATCAGCACCGCCCCAATGGCATCGTTGCTTGCGTCCGTCGCCATGACGTAATCCTTGGATGAATTCGGAAGCACCAGAACCGGAGCGTCACACATTATAACCTTGAGCTCCTCAAAGCACTTCTGCTCCTGATCGTCCCATTCCCACTGGTGATCCTTCCTCATCAGTTGAGTCAGCAGCGCACCCTTTTCTGCGTATCCCCGGATGAATTTTCGGTAGTAGTTGACAAACCCCAGAAAGACCTGGATGTCACGTACGCACTTTGGTGTCGGCCACTGTTTCACTGCTTCCACCTTCTTGGGGTCCATGCGGAGACCCTATAGCTCAAGATGTGCTCAAGGAACTCCACCTCCCTTTTCTCGAGCGTGCACTTGGAGAGCTTTGTAAACAACTTCTCTCTCCGAAGAATTCCCAACACCTGTCAAAAATGTCGCTGATGCTCTTCCAGAGTTCGGGAGTAGATGAGGATGTCGTCGAGGAACACCACCACAAACTGGTCCAAGTGTGGGTAGAAGATCCTGTTCATGAGGCTCATGAACGTTGTAGGAGCATTGGTTAACCCAAACGGCATCACGAGGTACTCGAAATGGCCGTACCACGTCCGAAACTCTGTCTTCTCCACATCCTGCTCCGCAATCTGGATCTGATGGTACCCTGAGCGCAAGTCAATCTTGCTGAAGAACTGCGCTCCCCTCAGCTGGTAAAACAGCTCCTAAGCCCTTTGCAATGGGTACAGATTCTTGATCGTCACATTGTTCAGTGCACGATAGTGCACGCACATCCGAAGCTCCCCTGTCTTTGTCTTCACAAAGAGGACCGGTGCAGTGTCGGGTGACACCGATGGTCTGATGAAACCTTGCTTCGTCAGCCCCTCCAACTGCTTCTTGAGCTCACCCAGCTCATTATCGCTCATGCGATAAGCAGCTTGCACCGTTGGAGTTGCTCCAGGAACCAAATCAATTATGTGGTCGATGTCCCGCTTCGGTAATAAACCCATTGGTAGCTCAGCAGGAAACACGCTACAATAGTTGTCCAACAATCCCTTGATGCCTTACAACAGCATTGTTGCTGGTACTTTCTGCTGCTCTTCCTCTTGTTGCTTTGCCTCTGCTGCCAAAACTTCCAACTCTTCAGCTGCTGCCTGTTGCCGCACCCACACAGGGTACACTTGATCCCCCTTGCGCTGATAATGCTTCAGCTGCACGTAACTCAACTGCGGCACCTTGCCTGCCTTGGATATCTTCTCCTCTGCCCACAACGGCAAAATGATTTGCTCTCTGCATTTCTTCACTTTCACCTGGCTTCGCACCCAATCCACAGCAAGATTCCACCAGTGTAGCCAGTCACGCCTCGAAATGGCGTCGTAGGTGTCCATCGGGCACGTGCGAAAGTTTACCTCGCATGACAGCTTGCCCAGACGGATCTTTAGAGCTTCAGAGGCAGTCCGCACTCTAGCTCCCCTTGCACCAACTTGGCCATAGTTGGCTTCCCAGGTAGCCGTGCAAGCCCGAACCTCTTTGCAAGCTTGGCGCTGAAGAATGAGTGCGACGCGCCGCAATCCAGCAATGCTTTAATCTGCCGGCGAGTCTGGCGCCCCCCGCCGTCCACAGAACCAGCCGATAACATTTCGGTTTTCACGAGGATTCCCGGAACACTCTCGCTTCCTTCGCTCCGCAGCAATACACTCGGCATCTCCCTAGTTTTCGAAGGACTTTCGGGGCTGGTGTTCGCTGATGTGGACGAAGCTTTCCCGGCAGTTGGCCGTCCGCCACTCACTACTGGTTGCCGTTCCCCTGCTGCTTCTTCTTGCAGTCCTTGTGCTGCCCAGGCTTCCCGCAGATCCAACAATTCCCACCATGCGGCTTGCTCTGCTGCTAGCCTCCTTGCACTACGTCGATCTCCATGATGTCGATTTGTTGGTGCTGCGCTTGATGTTGAAAATTCTTCTGCTTTTCACGGAAACCCCCTCGATGGTAGCGTAGCGCATCAACGCACTTAGCAGTGGCCATTGTTGCTTGGAACTCCGTGATTCCACTGAGTGCCAGCGTGTGGTGAATTTTCTACCTTAAAGCCATCATGGTACTTGACTGCCATCTCCGGCTCGCTCATGTCGTCAATCTCCGAGCACAACGCCAAGAAACGGCGTGTGTACTCCTGCACCGAGCCGATCTGATTCTGCTGCTCAAGCTTGTTGTGTGCGACCATGGAGGCGTTCACGAGATCAAATCGACCTGTGATGGCTTGCTCAAACTGCTCCCATGTCGTCGGCACGCGCGCTTCAGATTGCCCCGCGCCTGCCTGCCACAACACGGCATGTTGCACAGCTACGTTCCCACCTCCACCTCGAGTGGCCAGCAGATTCAGCTGCCTCCACCACTCCAATGCTGCTCTGCGTGGCAGTGTCACCGCGAATGACACACGCACAGCATCGTCCTCTGGAGGGTGATTGAGAGCCCCAAAGTAGCTATTCATCGCAAACAACCAGTTCCTTCACAGAGGGATTGAACGCTTTCGGAGCCTTTGGCTTTGGTCTCGGCGGACTCCTTGACCGGGCCGCCCCAACCTGCCCAGCGTCAGTCCCGTCCCGCAGGTCAGCCATCTGTCGATTGAGCCGCTTGTTCTCCAGCTTGAGGGATCCCAGCTGCTGTACGATCTGGTGCAAGGCCTGCTCAAAGGCTTTGGATGACTTTTAGCCACTGGAGATCCTTCGAAAAAGTTTGGCAGCGTTTTGGCAGCAATCGAAAGATAATTCCGGCAGCAATTCGGCAGTCCGGGACAAAAATCTTACGTCTTCGAAGTGCGTGGGAGTCATCCGTCGTCTCCCGCACGCGCATGG
This sequence comes from Penium margaritaceum, assembly GCA_023375785.1. Taxonomy (NCBI): domain Eukaryota; kingdom Viridiplantae; phylum Streptophyta; class Zygnematophyceae; order Desmidiales; family Peniaceae; genus Penium; species Penium margaritaceum. The sequence goes on from SZWC01006558.1 coordinate 94,926, forward strand.
TAGGCCATGTGGAGGCTCTGGAAATGTAGATTTTTTTTCCAGAGGTTGGCTCGTGCATTAGCTTCAAAGTCCGGTCCAACAATCTCCCTCTTGTTCAGCCTCGACGTTGTCTGGCGTACTCTGTGCGTTCGCTCCTTGAAGATTTGCGAGCTCCAGCAGTGTTTCCGCCCAATGCGTGGCTCTGGCTCTGATACCAGATGTGAGAGTGTGCTCTCTAAGTAATTAGTCTTGGTGTATGGAGACCATAGTCGTAGCGGAAAAATAGACTTAGAGATGTCTGGAAGTCAGAGCTGGAAAATACAGGTCAATTAGATTGAACTGAGTACTGGGTTTTTATACTGTCCGGCTGGCTATCCCAGGCCTCAGCCTATTGCTTTCCTAGCTTGCTACTACAAGCTACTTGCATGTGAACTCGGTGCTCTGCTTGCACGTGAACCTAGTGCTCTACTTACACCTAATGCCTAGTGCGAGAAATGCTTAGCTGTCGATCGTCGAGATCGACGGTCTGTCTTCTCCCTTGGCGAGCCGCCGTGTTGGCCTCGTATGGCTCTTGGCGGTGGGTGCGGTCGGTCAATTGTACACGCCATCGGAGAACTGCAACTGTCGCACGGTCGCAGTCACCGATTTTACTGCCACCGTTGACCGCGTCCGTTGCGGGGACCGTCCGTCAAAACAACCCCTCGGCGGGTAGCGTCGCCGTTACGCTACCCGTTGAGAGGGGGAAGCCACCTTCCGTTGCGTGTTCAGAACACCCACCTGCAGTCGTGAGCAAAACACGGTTGAGCTCGACCGCTCGCACGATTTCCGAAAATCGGAAAAAGGCCGTTGTGCCCCCGAAACGTGGGCAAGGCCCCGAGTATGCCAGAAAACTAAGGGCACCTCGTTAGAGCTATGCGTGGAATGTAGGAGCGGTTGCATCTTTGAAGCTGGAGGCAATCAATCAGTCCCATGTGACTCAAGGGCACTGCTGCACGCCGACTATTGGCCGTGGGAGCCCCTCGCGAACAACCAAGTGGATAGCACACCACATATTGTCCCAAATGGCGCGGGATATGACAGCAATTCTGGCCACGCTGCGAGCAATCATGAAGGAAAATGTGGGGATTCAGGTTGCAAACTATACGTTGTACCGTACTCGGTCGTTGGCCCCGGCCCAACTGATGGGCGCCAAGGCACAATCATGGGCCTTCTTTCCGTCCCTATGTCAAGAAGTATGTCCCTTGACCGCTCGTGCACGGATGCTCACCATGGTTTTCTCCTTGGTGTGGCGAAGTCTGACTATTCACTTTTGTCAACATGTAGTTGATGCCAGCAAAAAGTTCAAACGGGCGTTTGTGGCACCAGGGGCCACCCGCCTTGGTCGGGACCATTCAAGCCGCATCATGACATTGGATGGCACGTTTCAAAAGAACTGGCACAAGCAAGTGATGTTGGTCGCTCAATTTGTTTACGCGAACGACCATGCCTGCCCCATGGCTTGGGTACTCGAATCAAGCGAGAATGAAGAAAAGTGGATGTGGTTCTGCTTGTAGCTGGCAGGTTCTTACCTAGCAGCATGTTCACTAGGTGTAGTGAAAGTGTCAGACAGAGAAGTAGGCTTTGCAAAGGTTCTGGAACAACACTTGCTGTTTTGGGAGCCGCCGGTCGCGGCGGTGATTACATCATCATGCTCAGGTAAGATGCATGTTCTGATGCTCCTATTGTATTCTATGTGAAAAACCGTGTGAAATGGACCCAAGAACCGGGTCATTCAGTGTAGAGACGAGAAAGCTACGGCCGTGCAAAGGTGGGAGGCACACCTCCAGATGACAAGAGAAATACCAGTTCGACCCCGCGCACGGCGGAGCCACTTTCTCGCCCACTGCAGCCGAAGCGCCCCTGGATGGAATATTAGCCAATGAAGCAAGGTTCATTGGGGTCCATGGGTGCTTCGGGATGGCGGCTGGAGCTGCATTTACAAGCAAGGGCGCTTCGGGCGGCCGTGACATCCGATGGCGGTGCTGCCAGCTACCGTCACGCGTGGGGCACTCAAACGGCCATAACTTAGCCGATTCTTCACGGATTGAGGCGTTCTTTGGTGCGTTGGAAAGCTCGTGACGCGTACTACATGATGCATCTGTTACTTGTATGCATGCACCTCAGTAGAGGGATTTGGAGTGCCGAGGAGCTTTCGGCAGGCTCATAGGGGCTGATACATAAGGAAGCCTAGGGATTGTTCTAGGCATACCAATCTTACCTAAAGACTTTGTACATTGCCTTGTACTGATCTATCAAGTCTACGGATTATTTCATTGCCCAAATCTCCTTGTTCTCCAAGCATCACCTTGCACACGTCCATTTGGTCCTACAAGTCTTCCGCAGCGCACCCTGGTTCAAACGCCGCCAGGAGAGTCGCACGGTGGGAACCTTGGTCACTAGTAGCGGTCTTGCTCCTAGGAGAGGGTCGTGCGACATCTCAAGGGTTGGCCCATACACCAAGGGGTCAAGGATTAGGAGGTTTATCCCAAGGGCTCGGTGTGTGATTGTCACGCCGGGCGCCCCTCAGTTCACATTTGGTATCAGAGTGCGTGGACGTTCGCTCGGCTTTGCGCGGACACAAGGGAGGCAACAAATCTGCCACAACTGCGTTTGGCCAGAATTTTTTTGTCACATCCAGAAGCATGGCAGCCGCGGCATAAAAACTGACCTATTTCATGGAGGAGATCTGACGTGCTCTTGACAAGCTGCGTCAAGAGAACCAGCAGCTGCGTGCGGAGGTTGAGGTGAGGTACGTCGGCCAAGGGAGCAGTGCGTTAGGGGGTGTTGCATTGGCATCCGCACCTGCCTTTCAGCGGCCCAAGCCGAAGGAGCCGGAGTTCGACACTGGCAAGGGCAATGCGAGGGAGTGGCTCTTCACGGTGAACTCATATTTCACGGTGTTGGGCGTTCCCATGGGAGAAGATGCCACAAGACTGGAGTATGAACCTACTCTACTCCAAGGAATGGCGCTACAGTGGTGGTCGGCATTGTGCCGGCGGAACGCCGCTGGGTTGCCGGAGGGGCTGGGGGCCGGGGCACGGCTTCAGCCATTACTGAGTCTTCCGCTGGGGTGGGAAGTGCAGCTCGGTGTGCGTGCGTTGACGGAGAAGCCAGAGACGTGGGAGCAGTTCGAGACAACGCTCCAGGCGCGTTTCGACCTCCTCAACGGCAGCCGGGTTGCATGTGATAAGATCAAGCACGTCAAGCAAGGCGGATCGGTCCAAGACTAAATTACACACTTCATGGCTTTGGCGGTGCAGATCGACGACCTCTTGGACGCGGAGGCGTACGACCGCTACCATGACGGTCTAAAGTCGCACGTCCAACGTGAACTCGCAATGCTTGGGTTGCAAGCCTATGCGGAGTTGGTCTCGGCGGCAGAGTGCATCAATGCGGTAAGCTACAATGCGCGCCGGACCAGCTATGCAACACAACCACGGGAGGAGCAGCCGGGTCAGACTGTGCCCATGGAGGTGGATGCAATCCAAGCCGGGCAGCGAGGCGCGGGCGGACAGCAAGGACCGAGAGGCAAGTGCTGGTCTTGTGGTGAGGAGGATCATCGCAAGCGGGATTGCCCCAAGCGCAAGGCACAGCAGGGAAACGGGCAGCAGCAATGAGGAGGGGATGACCTACTGCTGCAAGTATTTTGTCCGCAAGGGACAGCACCAGCCCTGAAAGGCTTTTGCCCATTAAGGAGCTGCCTCAATTGTTGTTGCGGGATGAAGGGGAGACACGGCAGTTTCCAGGGATCATCCTGGAGCTGGTTCTTGAGATTTTGGAAGGGAGTTTCAAGGGTCGGAGGAAGCTACGTGAGCTGCTAGATGGCGGCGCGAGCCATAGCTTCTTCAACGACAGGTTGGCGACGAGGTTGGAGCTCGCATGGCAGCCGGGGACGTCCGCCAAGGCGCGGCAGGTGTCCGGAGTGGTGGAGTGCGGCAGGCCTCTCGTCAAGCACAAGGTCCATATGGGTGAGTTGGTGTGCAACATGGAGTTCCACACTTGCCCTATGGATGATTACGAGTGCTTGATTGGCCGGAACTACGAGATCCAGTACAAACTAGGGAGGATCAACGCAGCGGACCCGTTTTTGCATCGCCCAGACTTAGGTGTGCATGCCATCACGGTGCTGGCGGGATTTCCAATCATCCGTAGCCTGTTTGCACACGGGTATGCATCAACGTGTGCAAACAGGCAACAGATGATTGGAAATCCCACCAGCACTGTGATGGCATGCACACCCAAGGACTTTGCCGGAAGTACGGTGAAGGGGTGCAAGTAGGACGGCCAGTATTGGCGGCGTGAGAAGGGGAACCAGATTCTGGTGCCGCGGAGTGCGTCATTGCGACAAACGCTATTGGAAGAGGCGCACGACTCGCACTACAGTGGTCATTTTGGCCACGACAAGACCTTTAAGATGCTCGCGTGCCAATATTGGTGGGTGACGATGGGAGCATATTGCAAGGAGTACGTGAGCAGCTGTGACACGTGCCAAGGAATCAAGTTACGGAGGGCGCGGGTGCCAGGGGACCTGTAGCCGCTGCCGGTGCAAGAACGTCCGTGGACGGACATCTCACTTGATTTTGTGGGGGGTCTTCCACGATATGCAACGGGCAACACCATGGTGCTGGGGGGGGTGGACCGGTTCAGCAAAATGGCGCACTTTATTCTGTGTGCAGAGAAGGTCACGGCAGCAGAGACGGCTCAACTCCTCTTGTAACACGTCATCAAACTACACGGGGTGCCAAAGTGCATGGTCTCAGATCGCAACCCGCGCTTCACCTCCCGGTTTTGGGAGGAACTCTTCAAGAAGCTGGGCACCCGTGTGGCTCTTTCATTGGCCTACCATTCCCAAACTGATGGCCAAACTCAGCGTACCAATCAGACCATGGAGCAGCTAATGCGGGGGATCTTGGAGCCGGATGGCGAGGGATGGGAATGCAAGCTCCCGGTGGCTGAGTTTGCCTACAACTCAGCAGTGTATGCCTCTATGGGTAGGTCTCCCTTTGAGGTAGTGTATGGGGTGCAGCCTGCATGTCCCTCAGACAGGGCAATATGATCTGACCTACCCGTAGTGTAGCAGTTTACAAGTGACTTCACAGAGGTGTGGCGCGGCATACGCGAGGCGCTACACAAGGCATAGCAGTAGATGAAGAGGCAAGCGGAAAAGCACCGGACAGCCGAGGAGTTCTCGGTGGGACAAAAGGTGCTGTTGAGCTCACGGAACCTGCAGCTGGCGGGGATGGACAGTGACAAGCTCAAGCCTCGGTGGGTGGGTCCTTTTCAGGTCAAGGGAAAGCGGTCCGCGGTGAGCTACGAGTTGGAGCTGCCGGACCACTATGGGATGTATCTCGTCTTCCATGCTTCTCTTCTCAAGGCCTACAAGGAGCCGGATGCGCAATTCACAGCGCAGGGATAGGCTCCTCCACCGGTCTTGGTGGAGGGTGAAGAGGAGTATGTGGTGGAGACGATTCTCGGGCACCGTCGGCGTGGTAACAGGTCGCAGTACCTGGTGCAATGCCTTGGCTATGGGCCTGAGCACAACTGCTGGATGCCCAAAGCCGACTTCCACAGGGACGGTGCTGTCAACACGGTCCTCCGAGCGTACGCGGAGCGCACCAGGACTGCGCGCCCTCGGAGGGCGGGGTGATGTTATGGGAGCCGCCGGTTGCGGCGGTGATTACATCATCATGCTCAGGTCAGATGCATGTTCTGATGCTTTCATTTTATTCTACGTGAAAAACTGTGTGAAATCGACCCAAGAACCGGGTCATTTGGTGCAGGGACGAGAAAGCTACGGCTGTGCAAAGGTATGAGGCACACCTCTAGAAAACAAGAGACATACCAGTTCCACCCCGCGCACGGCGGAGCCACTTTCTCGCCCACTACAGCCAAAGCGCCCCTGGATGGACGTTTAACCAATGAGGCAAGGTTCATTGGGGTCCATGGGCGCTTCGGGATGGCGGCCGGAGCTGCATTCACAAGCAAGGGCGCTTCGGGCGGCCGTGACCTCCGCTGGCGGTGCTACCAGAGGCCGTCATACGTGGGGCACTCAAACGGCTATAACTTAGCCGTTCCTTCACGGATTGAGGCATTCTTTGGTGCGTTGGAAAGCTTGTGGCGCTTACTACATGATGCATGTGTTATTTGTATGAATGCGCCTTGGTAGATGGCTTTGGAGTGCCGAGGAGCTTTCGGCTGGCTCATAAGGGCCGATACATAAAGAAGCCTAAGGATTGTTCTAGGTATGCCAATCTTACCCAGAGACTTTGTACATTTCCTTGTACTGATCTATCAAGTGTAAGGATTATTTTCTTGCCCAAATCTCCTTGTTCTCCAAGCATCATCTTGCACATGTCCATTTGGTCCTACAATTCTTCCGTAGCGCACCTTGGTGCAAACACCGCCGGGAGAGCCGCACGGCGGGAACCTTGGTCACTAGCAGCGGTCTTGCTCCTAGGAGAGGGTTGTGCGACATCTCAAGGGTTGGCCCATACACCAAGGGGTCGAGGATTGGGAGGTTTATCCCAAGGGATCGGCGTGTGACCGTCACGCCGGGCGCCCCTCGGTTCACACCTACCATGCGCTACACACACGTATTGTGCTTGGCATCTGCGGAGGAACGTCCAAGAAAGGTTTAGCAAGAAAGTTGGCTACTGAGTATGGAAGTGCGCCAAGGCCTTGGCCCATGCGCAGTTTCAGTGTGCGGCACACCATCTGCGAGTCGTTAGCGAGCGTGCAGCGAACTACCTCATCCCAGGCCTAGACGGACAGGGTGGTATACCCCTGTAGAAGTGGACGTCGTACATGTGCCCACTTCTTGGAGGTGGCCACATCACTAGCAACACTTCCGAGTCGCCGAACGCCCGTCTGAAGTCCCTCCGCAAGCTGTACCCCTTCTACTACTTCCTGCAGGTCTATTACTTTGTAGAGGGGATCATGGCACAACGCCGCGAGCAGATTGTGAACTTCACTTAGATACTTGGACCAGCCCCTTCAAAACGGCTTCTACACAGTTCTGCCGTTGCTCGCGACTACCACGTGATGATGGAGGAACCGCACACGGCTATGGTGTGTGGCCTAACTCATGTCCGCCAGCGTGTTGATCTCTTTCGGGCAACTTGTGAGTGTGGTCATTGGCGCGAGAACGACCAGTCTTGCCAGCACGCATGTGCCATCATGATGTTGGTGGGTGAAGACCCGACAGCGCAAGTGAACCTTGGCCAGACATTGGGGTACTGGAGCCTCATGTACGGCAATCCCATGCCGTCCATTGCAGTATCTCCAATACGTGCTGCACCGTCTTGCCGGGGGCAACCAGGACCACGGCGGGACCATGGTAGGCCCAGGACTGCCGGCATGGAGCGTGCGCTGCTCCGCAAACGCAACTTCATCCGCCCCAAGTGTGGCCGGAAGGGCCACACAAAGAAGAGTTGCCCCTAACATATTGCACCACGTCCCCATGAGGTAGCAGTAGCGCTGAGAGCAGATCGTGAAACTGCAGCAACAGCAACAACAGGTACAGCTGCAAGGAGAGAAGAAGCAAAACGTGACATGCCAAGTGGTCGACAGGCGACAGAAGGGATAGCAACCGACGACTCTGATACTTCAGACTACGACAATGAAGTAGAGCCTAAGGGGTCCTCGATAGACAAAGAGGCTGTAGAGGTAGCAACAGACGAATTCGTCGACGATGTGTCACACAGTGGCAGTGAGGACTCCCTAGGGTACTTGGGAGAGCCAGAGAACGGATTGCTCACATAAGAAGAGCCCAATGTAGAGCGTGCCAGATTCATGGAACAGTATGGAGACCTGGTGGATCATGCAGAAGGCGATCCAGGAGAAGATGACGTACAAGACAATGCAGGAGTAGAGGACGCAGACAATGAAGCAGAAGACGAAGTGGAGGGCCATGAAGTAAGAGGCTTGGGTGCATTAGAGATATGAGGTGAGGAGGTTTATTGCGCATGTTCAATAGTACATCTGTTGTTGTTTGTTTCCTTTTAAAGCCGTGAAAATCCACCTAACAACAAATTCATGTCATGGTACAGCATTTGTCAGAAGAATGCAAGAGCCAAAACGGCAAGAGCAGAAGCAGGTAGAAGCAACGGGACATGCACGAGTACGTCAACGAAGTTATCGGAGGCGCGAGCGGTTCTGAGGAGTTAGTCACAGAGCTTACAGAGAAGAGAAAACACTGAGGATGCAGGGTGGGCAGGGGTTGAAGAGAGAGAGAGAGAGAGAGAGAGAGAGAGAGAGAGAGAGAGAGAGAGAGAGATAGAGAGAGAGAAAGAGAGAGAGAGAGAGAGCAAGAGTGCAATGAGTGATGGGTCAGTAGTAACTGAGTGAAGGAGCGAGAGCGACGTAGCGAAGAGTTGTAAACTGGGAGTGGTTGGCGAAGGCAGGATAGGNGAGGAGTTAGTCACAGAGCTTACAGAGAAGAGAAAACACTGAGGATGCAGGGTGGGCAGGGGTTGAAGAGAGAGAGAGAGAGAGAGAGAGAGAGAGCAAGAGTGCAATGAGTGATGGGTCAGTAGTAACTGAGTGAAGGAGCGAGAGCGACGTAGCGAAGAGTTGTAAACTGGGAGTGGTTGGCGAAGGCAGGATAGGCGAGGGACAAGCAGAGCGAGGACACAACGGTGAAGCCGCGGAACCAAAGGGGAACAAGATGGGTAGAACTGTTCTGGTTAATCTTTGGAGGGAATGAACATCCTCCATGTATACAAAGAGATAGATCAAAGTTCAGTATAACGGCTTCTTTGCTAGTCAGACGCGAGTGACTCTTTGTCACTTTTGTCGGCAACGGTTCATAGAGCACCATTGGACCTTTTGTTTATTCTATCTTGCGAGAGATGTTCTGGACCTCTTCTTGGATTGTCCGGGACCCCTTCGGGACAAGAATCGAGGTCAGAGACCAAGTATTTCTAACAGTCTCCCTGAATCTAACTCGATTCTTGTGAGTTTAGCTTCCTCCTGAGGCCTGCCGGAGCACTTGATGGTTGTTCATATGGTCCCTGAGAGGTGCTCTTGTAGCAATCGTGAACCAGTCGGACTTGAGCAGATGCCACCACTCAGCAGTGTTGCAATCTTGGTGGTTCCTGAGCTGGTGGAGGAATGGGACAACGGCATGCATGAAGTAGGTATTTCCACATTTCACTGAGCGTGCGTGTGCGGTTGCGGATAAGGGGATGGAAGATGGAAGCAGCAATGCTAGGTAGTGCACCCCAAATTTCTTCTTCCACAAAGGGCACCAGCATGGAGTGGAATTTTGCAAGAAAGCAACCACCTCCTTCGTAAAGCGGGTAGAGTTGGAGAGCATAGGAGATTGGAACACCTTTGATGTACCAGAGGTGGAAAGCTTTACTGAAGTCTTGTGACCACTGCAGAATATTGGTAGCTCCACTTGCAAAGAGTGATAGTTCCTCACATTGTGGGAGGAAGGGTCGGGGAAAGGAGGAGAAGTTAACCGGCCCATAGATGCAGGTGATAGTGTTGATGAGAGGCCACACTGCTAGGAGAGGAGATCTTTTGGCGATGAGAGGCACTGTATCGGAGGATTCAAATGTTTTCCACAACCTGGGTGGGTATGATAGCTTCTTTTCAAGGAGGCCGAGAGTTGTACTTGCGGTGATGCTCCAGACTGATGAAGAAGGAGAGGGGGATAGGGTCAAATCACGTGTGCTGCAGAAGTTTCGACATGGGCACATGTTGTTGCGGTCGGGTCCTAATGCCGAGCAGGTGATGAAAGCGGATGATGGTGGAGGAGCGACTGATGGTGAAGTGGGCGCAGAGATGAAACCTCGTGTACTGCGGAAGCTTTGACGTGGGCGCATGTTGTCACAAAATAGGCAACGCGACCGTGCGGATCCTTCTGCTGAGCGGAGAATGATGCGGAGCGGAAGATCAGATGATGACGGAGTGGGCGCAGGGGCAAAACCACATGCGCTGCAGATTTTTGCAGGGGAGAAGAGTACGGCAAGGGGAAGGCAAAGGCTGATACACCGCAAGAAATCTGCTGCCGACATGGGTGCATGCTGCTGTGAAGCGGGCATCTAGCTCATGCAGGTCCTTGTGCTGGCTACAGATGCGGATGATTGCTGATGACGGAGGCGGAGGCTAATGACGAGGAAGTGGACGAAGGGGCAAAACCAAATGCGCTACAAAAGTTTAGGCGTGGTCCAGGTCTTCGCGGAACAGGCGACGTGACCGGGCGGATCCTTGTGCCAAGAAGATGATGAAAGCGGAATCGGAGAAATGAATGATAGCGGAATGGGCGCAGGGGCAGAACCACGTGCGCTGCTGAAGTTTAGGCGTGGGCGCAGGTCGTCCCGGAACAGGCGATGCGACCGGGCGCATCCTTGTGCCTAGCGGAGAACGATGCGGAAGCGGAGAAATGATTAATGATTGAGTGTGCGCAGGGGCGAAACCGAGAGTGCTACGGAGCGAGGCTGAGGATACAGAGGCTGATGCGAAGGTAGCTCGAGGAGGCACAGGAAGCAAAGATATGGCTGATACTGGCGGATGATGAGATGAAGGTGTACAGGATGTGCAGAGGGTGAGGAGGATGATGATGTTGCGATGAGATTGATTGAGGAGTGACCGTAGGAGGCAGATGAAGGAGTAGTGGAGGAAGTGGCAGTGGACGCGGGTGAGGCAACTGGTTCCTCTTTTGTCAGGAGAGTGACAGCTTGTTCTCTAGTTGGCCCGAGACCGACGGGCAAGAAGACTGGTGGTGTCCGATATGCTGACAGTGAAAGGAAGTTGGTGGCAGCAGGGCAAGTCGTGAGGTGCCCAGTGATGCCGGTCCGTGGATATCAGGAGAGTGATGGCTTGTTTCCCGGTTAGCTCGAAGCATGAGCAGGAAGACTGGTGGTGTCTGGTGTCTTGATGGCGGATGGCTGTCTGCTGTTGCTGACGACAAGCAGAGGCGGTGCGAGAGCGCGACTCAAGACGATGAACAAGAGAAAGGTGATGTGGCTGGGGCAGATGAAGCTGATGAGGCAGATGAAGAAGATGAGGAAGACAGGAGCACTTGCAGAAGTTGAGATGATGAGGGGCGGCGGATGGCTGGTCGGCAGGAAGCTTCTAGGAAGATGACGGCAGGCGGCGGCTCGTGAACTACCTGCGGCTGTTGTTGACGAATCACTGAACATTGACCACGGGCACAAGAATGGATGCACGGTTTTACTTAGAGAATGATTTGTCACTCCAGCATGAGGAGCAGTCCAGACAAATCTACTGATGTCATCTGCTGACGAAGTTGGGGAGAGCTAAGTGGTGGTGGCAGCGGCAGATGGACGCTGGACGGAGGAGCAAAGTAGTGGCGAAGGTGAAGCGATGACTGGGTCACGGGACACCAGGTGATGTTGCATGAAGAGGAAACACTCAGGATGCAGGGTGGACAGGGTTGATGAGAGAGAGCAAGAGCGAAGTGAGTGATGGGTCAGCAGGTACTGAGCGAAGGAGCGAGAGGGACGGAGCAAAGAGCTGTAAACTTGGAGTGGTAGGCAAAGGCAAGATAGGCGAGGGGCGAGCAGAGCAAAGACACGGCGGCAAAGCCACAGAACCAAAGGGGAACAGGATGGGTACAACTGTTCTGGTTAATCTTTGGAGGGAATGAACATCCTCCATATATACAAAGAGATAGATTAAAGTTCAGTGTACCGGCTTCTTCTTTAGCTGGACGCGCGTGACTCTTCGTGGTAACTTTCCGTAGAGCACCATTGGACCGTTTATTTATTCTCTTTTGCGAGAGATGTTCTGGACCTCTTCTTGGATTATCCGGGACCCCTTTGGGACAAGAATCGGGGTGAGAGACCAAGTATTTCTGACAGGATTATAGGAGAGTGTTCCTTGGCCGCAGACCTGCTTTCTCAGTACATCCAATTCTTAGACCTACGGTTGAGTTGAGCACTGGACAGCCTGAGTCTGTGATCCGGAAGCTAGAGAGGTTGTGTTAGAGGGGGGTGTGAATCCATGACTATTGTTTTTTTTTAATTGGTTAGTGTGTGAATTTCATGAGAAAACATGGTGAACTGTACTTTGTTGCTATTGTCGGTAGGCAAATGAAGCTTTGTGAGTAAGTAAACAGTCTTACTACATGACTTAGTCAACACCAACGTTTACGTATGGACAGATTACAACACTGTGCTTCTTTGCAAAGTAGAAAAGGTTTGAACACTGGCATTTCTATTTCTTTCCTTCATTTGCACCACAGCTCAATGGAGTGCACGTTTTCCCCAAAAGCACAACCTCTAATTACTTCATTCATGTGTGGAGCTGGCACATATTACTTGCTATCAAAACTGTACTCGGAATGGGGATGTTTGGAGGTGCGGCTGTATTACAACACCTGCGCTGAACCACTTGACATGGGAACTGTACTGGACTACACTCCAGGAGAAGTGTTCTATGATGCTTCAAAAGAAATTGAGGATGAGATTGTCATTAATCCCGATGCTCCACTCGCGACTTCTAGTCCTGACCATATATGCCAAATGTGTGACATTATTGGGTGGGTCCACATGCTCCCACCTCGAGTGCAACAGTGGTTAGTGAACGGGAAACTTGGTCCATTTCAGTAATGTCTAAACATAAACTACATAAACTGCATAAAATTGTCTTGGACACGTCATCCAAATGTTTGGTCAACAACATCATTCATTGGTGGAACACTCTAATTCATGCTTGGTATGGTTGCCATGTCAATAGACACCTACCAAAGGAGTGTTATACATGGTGGAAACATACATCAGCTACCGGGTACATGATGAATATAATGTTCTGTACATACAATAGTACTACCCAATGTGGTCACTATCGTCAGTACTAATCCAAAATGCCACACAAATGGAAAAGCAGCAGGCATCTTGTCAAAAGTTGTTAGTTACCATGACATAAATCCACTCTCTTCAATGTTCAAGGGTACTCAGTTCATACAAGTTTTTGGGACCTGGCACATGTGCGTTGAATGAGACCGGAATGATACAAGAATACTGAGGAGAAGAGATTTCAAATGACCTTACAATATATGCAATACAACCACACAGTCTGTGGACAAAGTGGGTCGGAGTCTTGCACACCACAGAGGATTCGGATGGACCCAGGGTTCCCACTGTGGTGTGCACCAAATGGGAGGACAATGAGGCAGCTTCACACACAAGATATGGTACATATTGAACGGGTCACTTGGAGGAGGTCCCAAGTTCTTGGCGTCCCAGAGGCTCTTGATCTTGTTCCACGCGACCCATGCATCAAACTGGTCCATTCGTGGACATGGAAGAAGGATTTCTCCCCATGGACCCACTCGAGGAGCATCTGGATGTCCTCACTACAACGTGAACGGCAGCATGGGAAGGCCTCAGAGCTTCAGCGGATCCGAGGAAGACATGTTTGCACGTGAAAACACTGTCAATGAAGGAAAAGTAGAAAACGCGGAAGTCGAGCCTTATGAACTTCTGCTAGTACCAAGGTTCATCATTGAACCGCGCCTAGAACGTCGTGTGTCACATCAAATTTTTCATGGTTTACAACCTGGCTTCCACACCTTTTTGACTACATCACATATAATCTGTATGTTGCCGCCAGTAAGGTGGCAGTTGGCTTACTGCCTTGTCACCGATGCTGACGAGGACCTACTTGGTTGTCAGTAACGGTGCAAACCCATTCGTTGGAAAGCATCCGATGACACGTGTGTAGTGCCTTCACGCTCGCATAACATTCATGCAAATGAAACACAAAATTGCATTATGTTTCATCAAACTTAGGCCCGAGACAAGCTGGTTTGTGCATAGCAGTGTATGTACAAGGTGCGCCTTCCGAACCTTCGCCGGTAGTTTGGCGATGTACCAGCGGTTAGGCAAATGGGTTCCGCTCCGGCACTATTAAAGTGTGAGCAAATAGTGCATGGGCTATGGAGCTATTTTTTTCTCTCGATTCCCAGATGGATATAATGCTTTACCGCATGGAGGGCTCGTTGCTTTCTCGCTTGGCGTTGATACCTGTGTTGTTTCTTGCGGTTCGTTGATACCTACGTTGTATCGTACGCAACTTTGGCGTATCAGCAATTTAGTTGCAAAAGCTGGGTATATGTGAACCAAACCCTTTAACCAATACCGTCACAACTGGATTGCTAGTCAATCAGATTTATTTCTTTGTCACTCAGCTGCCATCAATAGTTCACAGATGGGCATCTTGGGAAATGGCGATTCAAAAATTGGGATTCTCTTTGATTGAGATTGACCTTGTCTGTTGGTAATCCCTATGGCTCCTTTCGTATGGGACTTATGGCGCGGCCATAACACATACGACAGCGGGGGTTGTACCTGCGCATATTCCCGGAGAGCTCTGCCCCAGGGATATGTAGAATTTGAACCCACTAACCCAGAATCGAAGGCAAGTTTCAAACCAACGGCCGTTACCATGCTTTCGGAGGTTCTCAAGTTACTCTCTTAGCACCTCGTGGAAATGCCCATCCCCCTGAGGTAACGGTGGACCATGGGACCACATGCGATGTAATCAGGGGGCAATGACAATCTGTGGTGGATGGACTTTGCGGTCGACTTCGCATAATGCCGGTGGTTTGGTAAGTTGGGATAGCATATGTGCTATGGCTTTGTGTGCGTGAGCTTTATTCATTTGGGTCAAGTGGGCTATGTGTTCATTGAGCTGGTCCTTAAAGTTTGTGAGAATTGTGTGCCTTAGCATTGCATCCGGTTGACAAATGTTATGCATTGCCTTTTGTGAGAATTTGCAAGAAAGAATTTAAATTTTGCGAAACTTTGTTGCCTGTATCATCTTCTACCAGGGATATCTTTTATTTATGTCATTTAACTGAAATATGTGTTCTCTGTTGGTGTTTCATGTGAGTTATTCGCTTTGCATGATTCTAAGAATGAAGGTTTGGACAGTTTTTAAATGCATGCTCAATGGTATCTGTATTCTGGTTCCAAAAAGGGAAGAGGGTGGTAAACGACGGGAGGAGAAATCGTAGACGGTTGCTGACATGGATGGAGCGTATGATGACTCTGATTGAAAAATCTTTTTGCCTTGCTAATCACCATGATCTATTGATTTCTCACTCAGCTGCCACCATTTCCATAAAACTTTCATAGATGGGCACTTGGGATTAGGCGATTCGACAATTGGAATGTGCACTTGACGAGGACCTGCGACACCATCGGGGCTTCACGACGGAAGGCGCATGGAATGCCACATAAAGAGAGGAGATGAGCTAGGCACCTCTAATAGTTCTATACTAAAAAGAACCTACATTGAGGCAGAAAAAGATCTAAAAATCTTTTTTTATTGCATCATAAAAGCAGAAATCATAGGTAATGACATCGCCAAACAAGATTTCTTGCAATGTAACTTCAACACTGCCCATCCTGTGAGTGAATATGCCTAGGTTCATACATACTCAAACACATTTGCAACATTGTGTGCATATGTGCGTTTGTGTGTGTGTGTGTGTGTGTGTGTGTGTGTGTGTGTGTGTGTGTGTGTGTGTGTGTGTGTGTGTGTGTGTGTGTATGTGTGTGTGTGTGTGTGTGTGTGTGTGTGTG